>CAEGAG010195017.1:0-17236 GCA_903067065.1 Brachyrhaphis terrabensis
GGCATGGCCATAGAAGGCGGCATCGTTCCAGGAGGGGGAACAGGAGGAAACGCACCAGGAGGCGGGAGACCTGTACCAAAAAATAAAATAAAAGAAGTTGAACTGAATGTTGGACAAATCTTCAACAAAAAAAGTTCTGCAATACTGAAAAATGCTTTAACTCGACACAAAGGTCGTACCTGGAATGGACATTGCTGTTCCCATCGCAGTGAGGACTGGTGTTGGTGCAGTCGGCGGGGGTGGAGCGTCTGCGAACAGCTGGTGCGGCCTGTCAGCCTGGGAGAGCGGGTTCTGTGCAGCCAGCAGTCGCTCTGCGGCTGAACCGTGGCGTTCCCCTTTGGAATCCTTTTTAAATGCGTACGACACCGTAATGGGTCTGTTGCAGAGGTACTGGCCGTTCATGGCCTCGATAGCCGCATCCGAAGCGTCAAAACTGGCAAAATTGATGAAAGCGTAACCCTTAGAGTTGCCTGTGTCGGGGTCTCGCATGATCTTCGGTGTTTGGAGGATCACACCAAACGCACTGAATGTGTCGTAGAGAAGTTTTTCATCAATCTCCGGGTCCAAATTACCGATGAAGATGTTTGCACCAACGTCCAGGTTTTTGTTGTGTGCTGAGGCCTTATTGACCCTAATTGGTTTGCCATAGAGTTTTATCATATTCATAATTTTTATGGCATAATCAGCATCCTCCTCACTAAGAAACTCCACAAAGCCATAACCTGAGAAAAATAACAGTTACATTTCTTAGTGACAGTCTCACAAAAACACATCGTTCTTATTTCTGACCAATAAAACTAACTCTGTTCCAAGAAATACATCTTCAAACATCATCGTAGGCAGATTTCAGATGCATTCTCAGCTATACTACACACTTTTTAAAAACTTATTTCTCTACTTCAGACACAGAAAGGACATATGCATCCGAATGCATATGTATGTATGTTTTACTGTCCACTCAGAAAAACAGCCTGTAAGTTGTTGCTGACCTTGATGTTGCCCAGTGACCCGGTCTTTGGGCATGTGTGTGTTGACCACAGGACCGGCCTGCAGGAACAGCTCCCACAGTAACGGCTCCGACACCTTCTCATCCAAGCCTCCAACATACACAGTGGCATCTGAAAATTGACAAGAAATTTTTTTTTGCAATTTAAACTTTTTACAGAAGAACGGTGTTGTATTTAACATCTTAGAAGTGTGTTTATCAGGTTGTACGTCTTACATTTTTAATAAGACTCATCTGGCCAATTATATATCTCGGGAAACAAATGCCTCAGTGCAAATCCAAAGGGATTTGAAAAAATTACTAATGACAATACTACTACTCGTTCTGCAAAAGATCGAAATATCAACAGTCTTTAGTTAAAAGAAAGAACTAGTTTTCTTAATCACAAAATTATCTGCTGCTACCGTTTTTACAATAACTTCACAATTTTTTATTACAATACTTGCTGTGCAGTCCGCTTAAAACCAGCTATTTCTGTTAGGATTGGCAGTTTCGAGTCTTTAGCCTGCTATTCAAAATGAAAATTTTGACTTCCAACTTACTGAAAATATTTCTATCATTCCTAATTACATTATAAGCAGTATATTTTTATCCAGCTGGTAAAATAGTGAACAAAAGATCAAAACTGTTTATTTACAAAGGCTTATGAGTGGAGCTAAATGCTATGACGTGCTAATTCTCTAAGCTAACTTTATATATTAAAAAGCAGCAGTTTGACATTGTCATAATGAGCGTTATAACTTACAGCGCCATTGTGCTTCTGTTTGATACGACATGTAAATTGTATTTCTTACGTATTAAAATAAGCTAACTAGCAAAATGCTAAGCTAACAACACTTCAAACACTTCCATGTGTTCAATCGAATGTTTTCCACTAAACGATACTCAAAAACCACCTAGAAATTATATTACAATTTACTCATGAGCACATATCAAAACAAGTGAGAGATATTCACCAAAAACGTACTTTAAAGGATGAAATTACCTTGATTTCTTTCCGAAATTGGTCCCGCTGCCATGTTGAATGAACCAACGCCGGGGTAGCGTTGCAGACGGAAGTCCCGCCTCTTCCGCTGCTGCGCTTGGAAATTTTCAAAATAAAATATATTAAAATAAAATAAATATATCTGTATTAATCATATAGCATATTATGACAACCTTCCATATGTAACAATGTATTTCCGGTTTGAGATTTAGACACAAGTTTATTATTTTAAAATACTAATAAAAATACAAAAATTATTCCCATTTTACTCTGTTTACTCCAGCATATATGGGGATGATATTACAAAACAAACCAAGCCACATTTTTATTATTAACTGATTTATTACATATTGATATAAATCTAGCAAACGTATAAACACAGAATACAAAAACTTCATATAAAATACACACAATTAGGCTTCAAAGAGCAATTTATAAATCAATACTGTATACTTAATATGAAACATACAAAAACAAAATCTAAAGCATCATGCATCAAACCCAAGAAATTAAAAAAGGGTTCATTCATTTATAAAATGTGTAACAACTTAATATTAACAACAACAAAAAGTCCTTAAGCATAAAAAAGGAAAACTAAAAGGCCTTTGTACGAAGACATTTTGGACTGGCTTGTACATAAGACAACACTTGATGGGGATTTTTATTATAAAAACCAAAGTGAATAAAAAGAAAGAAAATCAATATCTCATTTCTTTCAAACAACTCCATTAAAATGTTCTTATACTCATTATAAATCTTTCATATTTTTAATAAATCACTGAAAACCCACACAACATATATTGTTTAAGAAAATATGAAAACTTACAGAAACAAAGTTATATTAGAACTGAAACTGACATATAAAGGGAATTTGGCATGTAGAGGTAAATGTGTTTATTTAATTTTAACTATTAAAAACTTGAAAAAAGATCCTTTGTAATCCAACAGAAGAATGTTAATATTCAAAGAAATATTGTTTCTATAAATGCAAACAGGACCAGTGGTCAGGCCAAAAAAACTAAGACTACAGGGAGCTTACAATTCAAATAAGGAAATTATATTTAAATTATAATTTCAGTTTTGCCTTTGTATGTAAAACAGTATCTACCACATTCTTCCATTTAGTCTAAAGTATGCTTGCTGGTCTCTGGCATTAGGATGGTGTAATAAATTTAACTAAAACATTTCAGTGTTTTACAGGTCCCAACATAAATAAAACAAAATAAAAACTCCCCTGCCTTTTATGACAGTCAATTGTTCCTTCATGTTTTTAATTTGCCACCTCCAAAAACATTAAGGCAACATGTTTCAGCTGTTGGGGATTCAACCTTCAGGAGCAGAGAATGTGACTCCCTGCTGTTTTAGTAGGCTTTTGCGCCACATTTTTCTTAAACTGGAGCCACGATTTATCCATTAAACACTTTCCTTGTTAACATGCAGTCTTGGAGAGTTTGGTTGCAATGTCTTAATCCTTCTAGCTTAGAAATATAGTTAAGAAACAAAAGCATATAAAGAGTTCAACTTCATTTATCATCTGTTGGCTTCAAATGGTTCAAAAAATAAATTCTGCATTGAGTATTTTCAACAAACACAAAGAAACAAAAATATATATTCAGGTCCAAGATGATATTCTGACTTTCCTCATCTATGTTCAAAGCAAGGTAAAACAATCCATTTTCACTTTATACCACTGACCTTTTACTCAGCATTTATAAAGTTGAGCATGCTGTAAAATGATCCATTATTGTGTAACAAAGTTGGTTTGTCAGTAATAAAGTTGATAGCACACTATAATATACATTCGACTAATGTCAGGGTCACAAATCACACAAAAAAACTCTAAAATAACCACAACCATTCACATACAGAAACACCAAAACACAACAAACACTTAATTCTCTGTATGATCTTTTAAAAACTGAACAGTCAAAGTCAAACGTACCCATATATTGTAATTGTACATTTTCTCAAATGCTAGATATATTTTAATTGTTATTGAGAAAACTCAATGGTTTTCTTTGTGATACAGATCACATATAACGTATGGAAGAAAACACACCCTCTGACTGGATCTGACTATCATGTATGTTGGAGTTTATGTGTAATTTAAGACCCTGACATTAAATGATCAACCACAAGGTTTCGCTTGAGGAAATGCTACAAAGCCGACTAGGTGTTGCTGGTTGAAATGTTGCAAAAATATGTATCGTTAAGGCTTGTCTGAATGATACCACCCTGAACCTTTATCCCTCAAAACTTAGTTACCCTGAACTCTCGATCTCCGTTGGGCTGGCCTTCGTCTACCTTTGTGTGAGACATGTCGTTGGTGCTAACATGGTCACTCAACCTCAGCAGGACCACTGCAACCACTATTGGACATGTATTGCCTGCTGAATCTGTTAACTTCCCGTTGCAACACTCAAACTTCCTTCCACACTGGGAGAGGCTGCTCCAGACTGCAATAGGAAACAGTGAATTCAGGGCATGAATTACAAACTGTATCCCAGTGTTTGTGCTCTAAACGAGTAAAAATTTTCAAACTTGGTGGAAGCTTTCACTGCTCAGCCACCTGAGTGTGAAACACAGTAAAATAAGCTCCTTTCTATAATAATAATAATAATAAAACATGATCAATAATGCTTTAATAATAGCTACTCTTTGCATTATATATAAAGTCACACCACGGCCTGTTCAAAGTTGTAACTGTAGTGAGTTTTGTATTATTTTACTGCATTTGTAGCAGAGGAGAGATTAGGAAAACAACCTGGCACTCTGCCATGAAAATTAACTTGAAATTGCTTTTTTTTTCTGAAACAGAATTTTAACACCTCCAGCTTATGAAATAATACAAGATTAATAAAAGTGTCTTTCCCAACAGACAATCCAAAGGAGAAAAAGGGATTTAAAATTCAACTAAATTGAATTAATTTTCACTATTTCACTGAAAACGTGCATAAAGAAGGTCCAGGGTAATATCACTGATACGTGTGACTTTTTGCATCTAATTTCTTCCTCCCCACCCCTTGGTAATATTCCCCCCCCATCAAATCCAAAACCAGAAACAAATGTAACACAACATACAACAAAGGGAAAAAAAAGCCCTGTTCATACTCTGACGCAATGCCAAGTTTTACAGGCATATAATAAAAAAAGCATCCTGTGGTTACTAGGCACAACAAGCTCAGTAACAAGTGTTTTTGTTCATAAACAAAGCATGAGCTGAAGCTTGACTTCCCGATCCTCGTTACAAAACACATCTTAGAAAGTGATCAACACTGTTACCAGGGATCCTTCGCAGTGGTGAGGGGGTTGTGTTTTAGTGCGAGGGCAGAGTGGCGGCGTTGGCGGCACTGAGCTGACCCACAGCCAACATCAGGATGTCCTTCTTTTCTTTGTAAAACCGCAGTTCTCTGCCTGCCAGCCTGGCGTCCTCCAGCTCCCGCTCCGTTGAGGCCAGCTCCTGAGCGATGGTTCCCGCCACGCTCTGCTCCCGGTTCACCCAGTCCGCCGCCATCTGGGTGCGCATGTCGTCGTCCAAGGCCCGGTGGGAGTAGTGAGCCAGCACCTCCTGCAAGTTTGGGTAGTTTAGATGATCGATTTGAACTTTTCTTGGAATACATAATAATCTATGTTTATTTCTCATTCTTTTATTTGGTGAGGGTCCATCTGAAAGCACTTTACGAGTTTATAGGGTAGGAGTTCATAGGTTTCTTACTTCTTCCTACTCCTTTTCGAGCATGTTAAGATTACTGCAGTGCAAACATATGTGTCTTTTGCATTCCTTGATCATGTGTGTGATTTTATACTTTGATCATGTTCGAAAAAAATAAATAAAAATAATCCGCTTCAGTGGAAAAGTCAGCTTTGTAACAGAAAACCAACCAGTGTAAAGGAGCTCCACCATTTCTGATTAAAGGAGAGCTTAAACATTCAGACAAAATGATGCCAACATATTGTCGAGGGCTTCAGAATGTGTGGTTAATCTGGAACATTTCTGCATATGTTTGAGTCCGAATGCAAATGTTTTTTATTCTGTTTTTTTTTTATTTTATTTTTAAAACATTAAAAATGTTCAATTAATAGTGTTAATGGACATTGCTTTGTAGTGCCTTTAACTTCATGTTCACCCTGCTCATACTGTAAGGTTTCTTGTTGCAAACAATTAAAATTATGTACTCAAGTTTGCTTTATAAAACCCTGCATCTGTAGAGTTGTTTATGCTGAACTTTTTCACTCCAAACCACATAAACTTTCAAAAACCTACGCTGTCGAGTTCATTTTCATCTCTCCAACAACACAGCTGCTGTTAATGCTGGGAGAAGTAACCATACCTGGAACAGTCCCTTCATTTGGACCATGATTTTATGTATAATTTGTCTTGTGTAAAAAAAAAAAAACAACTTATATGACAGCTAAAACCCAGCTGTGTGTAATTGATGCCAAGTGTGAGACGGGTACCTGTCGGGAACACTGTCGCTCTCTCATGGCTTTGAGGCTCCCGTTCCAGTGCAGCAGCTGGAACACAGTCATCAGCTCCTGCAAACAACCAGGAGTTAGAGGGAAAAACTTGCTCACACTGCACACTGAATTCAGATTCCTGTTTTCAACAAGGTACCCATTTACCAGCTTCAAAGTTACTTCTTCTACTAAACTAAACTGCGTAAAGTGAGTGTGATTGTAGAGCTTCTGCTTACTTTATGGAAAAGTATCCAGACTTTTCCCAAACTCAACACAACGGTCCTTTATGTTCATTTTCAAATAGAAAATACGAAAGTTCACTGAACACAAAAGACAAGAAGGAAGAAATAAAGACAGGACACGAGTAAGGAAGCAACAAATGAACGACGGACTGGAGGAACGAAGAAATGAAGAAACAAAAGGACACGAGAGGTGATACTAATAATTACTTTAGGAAAGAAGCAAGGAAATGACAAAGGGTGGGAGGGAAGAAGGGAAAAGAAGGAGGGACACAAGTTTGACATAAAAATAAGCCCACAAGGAAGAAAGAAAGGAATGGATGGAAAGAATGGCAAAGAGGGAAAAAAGAAAGACACAGAGAAAGGAGAGACCAGTGATGGAAGCACTGTTTTCAGAAAGAGCATAAGGAATCAGACGGACAGAAATAAACAAATAAATGAAGAAAAAAATAAAGAAACAAACAAATAAAGACGATGGAGCAGAAAGGAAAAATACCATTATGTACCATTATGGATGGAATATGGAATAAAATTTGGAAAAACAGATTTTTCCATCCTCAAAATATGTTTTTGTATAGTTATCCAGACTTGAAAAAAACTTGAATTATCATCTAACATTACCATGTTATCACCATCCATGTTTAGCAGATGTGTTTCTCCTACCTGGAACTCCAGCATGGATTTTCCTTTGTTGGACTCCAGCATGAAGCGGAACGCCCCAATCCCGGTGTTGGGATTATCGGCCTCTTCTCGGTTCCCCTGTGAACACACAGCAATGGTGCAGAATTAATCTACGATGAACCAAACAAAATACAATAAAAACACAAAACATTCAAGAGAGAATTTTTCTTTTAAATTCTCCTAGGTCAATTTCTCTAAGTCACTATTCAAAATGGGAAAAATGAGAGATCATGTCATTTATGTAAGACAGATTTAAGTTGATCTTCAAACATTTTCTCTCACTGCTTATTTATCAGTTTTATCATAATTTTGTCCCAATTAGCTAGGGAGGCCTATCAAAGATACATTTTCCAGAAAAAATTGTAAATGTGAAACTGTTGTTGTTTTATCTGTGTTGTTTTTATTTTCATGTCCTGTCCTGTTCAATAAAAAAATGGTATGGGTAACCTGCTGCAGACTGTGGAACTGTTTCGTTTACAAAAAGAGATAACTTTGCACTAGAGGACAACTTGGAAAATCTCAATATCTTTCATGTGTTTGAGGATGGGACAGTTTGTACAACATCTTTTATTTATTTGCAACATCATGGCAGGAAATTAACTCCATATTTCATTAAGAAATCCAGACTGCGCTTAATCAGCTCTAGTTCAGAATCTAAAACAAACCGGTCAAACTTGTACCAGATTATGATTCTACGCTATGGATTCTTTAAAACAGTGTTTTTCAATCCTAGTCCTCAAAGCACACTGCCTTGAAAGTTTTCGGCATCCCCCCTGCTCCAGCACACATAATTTTAATTGATGGCTGATTAACAGGGTTTTGCAATGAATTGGGGTGTGTGGAAGCAGGGAAGCATCTAAAACATGCAGGCCAGTGTGTCTTGAGCACCATGTCTGGGAGCCACTGCTTTAAAACACAGTTACAAAGTTGTTATTCTATTTGGGAACGCACAAGGGGAATATTTTCCATGTTTTTTCCCCATTGAGGAAACCTTAAATTGAGACAGGCATGGCGGCTGCAGTAGATCAGTCGAACCTGGAGTCAATTATTCCACACAGGTTTCAGATTATTACCTCCTTCCGCATCTCTCGGTGCAGAAAGAGACGCTCTCCCAGGGCGGCACTCATTCACAAACCACCGCAGCCGAACTATCGGTGCTACCAGCAGATCTCTCCGTTTTGAACTTACGTTGAAGGAGGCCAGCGCTTCATTCACACTCTTCTCAATAAAGTCATCTGTAATCCGACGGGAGGGGTGCTCGTTAAAGACCGAGTTCATGAGGGCGATCTTGGCGGCGCTGCGCCTCGCCTCCGCCTTGGTTGGACAGAACTGTCAAACAGTGAAAGAAAACACGCGGAGTCAGGGCAATAATGAGAGCCAGAGAGACCGAGGCAGAGCAGAGCAGTACCGAGGAGGTTATCCAAAATGCAGCTCATTCCCAGATGTCCCTAAGCAAAAAAATATATATATATATCTTTAAATCTTTTAATATCCAGGGAATCAAAGCGCTGGTGTTGCACCTGAAAGCTCCCAAAGCAGCTGCCGCCTGGAAGGCTGACGTAGCAGACATACGGCGGGCTGTTTGACGGGACCATTTCGTAAACGACCAGAGCTCCGTTCCTCAAGTCGGCCCCTCTGGTCAGCTTCATTTGCCAGAACTCCTGCAGAGCTTCCACCACGTTCACTGAAGGGACAGGGAGGACGAAAAAGCTTAATTAAAGCCACTCTGTCCTTATTTCAACTAAGACACACACTAAACAGATAGAGGTGACCTCATGACGGAAACTTCACATCCTCTCCGCTTAAGGGAAAAATTTGTTTGGCTCAGATTCTAATTTTTCATGAACTCATATGAAATGTCTGCCTTAAGTTAGGAAAGAACAACCACAAAGGAGTGCAGTAAAATCTGAATTTGAGACAGTTCCATGGCGCCTTGTAAAAGTATTTCTTTTCTCATTTTCTCATGTCACGACCACAAACCTCAAGAGTATTTTTATCAAAGTTTTAAGGTGATACACCAACACAAAGTAGAGCAGAAGTGTGAAAATGAAGGTCAGTAATGGTAGGGTAGGGGGACTATCATGCTGTGGGGACGTTTTTGTTTAGCAGAGACAGAGACGCAAATCAGAGTTGATGTGATGATGGAAGGAGCTAAAAATACAAAAACAATCCTGAATGAAAACTTGAGTCAAAATGGTTTCAATCAAAGCTTTTTCAATAAAGAAAGTATGCAGGTACAACATGGCAAAATGTAAAAAAAAAAAAAAAAAAGAAAACAATCAGGAATGTGAATACTTTTTTAAGGATCTGTAGTTATAAAAGTTTATGTCAGCAGAGAGATATGAGAGCAGGATAATTAAACTCTCAGCTCAGACTGCTCCTGTAACATCAGAGTGTTTTAGTTCTGCAGCTCAACAGAAATCTCAGCTTTCCCAGTCAGCAAACTACAAAGAAAACCATCGCTCCAGAAATGTAAATTCCCAAGCTGCAATCCAAATAATATTTTTTATATTCCCACTGAAGTAGGCTGTAAAACACCCAGCGTACGCTCTCATGCTGTTGTTAGTCGGCCGTAAAATAAAGTTTATGCGCGTTTTGAGATGTTTATAGACTCTCATCCATCCAACAACGCCTTCAGGGAGGAGTCTCCAAATCCTAATGCGGCGTGTCCAAAACATGACACCGGGTTTCAAAGGAGGAAACTTCAGGAAAGAGATGGATTCCTGCGACAGATGGCGTGACCCCCTCCCCACAGACGAGGAGCTGAACGTCATGGACCGAGTCTGGGATTACTGAACACGAAGGAAGGAACGACAGAAAGCTTAGACAGATACTTAAGGAGACTGTGCAAATACTTGTTTATGAATAGATGGGTGTTTAAATCTCTTCTTAAGGAACTTAAAACACTTCCACATCTGGCTGCAGGTGCTTCATCTCAATTTTATGACCTATTACTCTTTAGGACTTTTATGCAGTTTATTAGCTCGATACATTATCGTTCCTGTTTTTTATGATAGGACCGTCTTGATTGTTATTAACTGAAGCTGGGGGGTGGGGTTTGTGCTGCTGTCTGTCTGTCTAATAAAGTAAATACAAAATATGGAAATACAAAACTTTATTTTCTTCACTGCACTTATCTAGGGCTGAACAAATCAAATCACTTTCTGACTTTTCCAGGCTACATAGCAACCCCAACTGGCTGTTCTGCACGTCAAACAGGTTCCTATTTATTCAGTCAACATGATGTGACCACAAGCAGGTCGGTGATTTGTATCTTATTATGTTTCCAGCAGGTGGAGGTCAAACAAAGTGGAGCAGATGGTGATAAGATGAAGTCCTTTTGTCTGAGCTTTTCCTGAGGAATAAAACGGAAACAAACAGGAAATAAAGTGGGAGAGAGCCACAGCGCGACAGCTACTCTGAAATACCATAAGACTAAATGTTATTAGCATTTTTGTGTTTAAATCAAGTGCTAAAAGATTTTGTTCTTAAGGAAGTGTCTTGTCTTCCAGCCAATCCTTTCACAGCAGTCTCTTTCTAATGTTGAAGATGTTAAGAAGCCTAAGTGGAATAAAAGGAGGGGGACAAGGCTGTCAGTGGCAGCACACAGGGGCAATCTTTTGGGATTAACTCCTATTAGTGCAGAGTAGAAAGACTTAGAGTGGCTGCAAATGCCGACACTGATTCAGATTTAAGTCAAGTTTAAGTTTTAAAGAGATCTTCATCAATGTTATTCATGATTTCTGAAGGTTCTTGCCTTGACTTGCAAAAGAGTCCTTGAACATTTTCAAAGCAGATATCCAAGGAGACCCATCAACCTTACTGTTTTTGTGCAGAGTGGGCTGAAACAATGAAGGAGTTAGATGCTAATTATTTCCATTAAATTAGCAGTATCTGCTGTGGAAATAATTTCTTTAAGCAACAAACATTTTTCCGTGCTCTACTGATGTTTTTCTAGCAGCTGTTGGTGCTGAGATCCTACTTTCTGTCTGCAAACTGTTTGGGTTCAGGAGCTTTTATGTCTGAGTGATTCATCATAGGCCGTACTTACACGACTTAAACAAGAAAGCATGTCTGGTTCTCCTAACGACCACCAGAAAACCTCAGAAACTACTAATCTATAGCATTTCAAAAGAGCACCAAAGAGTTAGTCTCCTTGGAAGCAAAACATCCATCCCTCCTAACTTCATGTCAAGTTGTTGCCTAATACTCCTCCGTACTCAGCCAGCCAAAGGGAATACGTTGGAGCTCTGGTTTTGGACATGTTTGCCGAACATCATCTGCATCTCATCCACATTACAATCGATCTGCTTGAGGGCTGATTTTTATTTTCCACTTTTCAGCCCAAATTGGCCCAAATCTGCACAAACCACAATCCACTAAAACCACCACTGGGTCTGAGCTGGCCCCAGTTATGGTGGGCTGCTGCCAGGATGAGGCAAACTTGTGGAAACAGTTGATTTTTCTACCTGGTGGAATGTTCTAACAAATGGATTACCGTTTACTGGAGGTCAACTCTGGGAGTTAACTAGAGGAAGATTACCATAAAACACGCTGGGTTTATAACGGGAACGTCTGGTTCTAGTTTGTGGTATTCTCGTTCTCCAAACTCTCCAGATTTAAAACTAACAGTCATTAACACGGATGTGAACAGGCTTTTCCTCCTACACAACATTACCTCTGCCGTAGCCCTGCGTGTGTTTGGCGAAGCTGCGGACCACCGCCTCCACCGCCTCCTTCAGCACCGCCGGGTTCCCCGGGTTGCAGTGGCCGCCGGCCCCCGGCCCGAGCCCGGCTCCCACTCCTCCGTACAGGCTGTGGAGCTGCAGCGGCGGAGGAGGAGGAGGAGGCCCGGACGAAGCGGACAGCGAGGCCGGGGAGGGAAGTAGCGGGGCGACAGGGACCGTGACTCCGGGTCGGAGAGAGGAGGAGCGGAGGGTCCCCGTCGGTCCCGATCCGAAGCCAATCCCCGGCTGCAACCTCTGAGGGCGGATACTGTCCGGGATAATGTTGGATTCCATTGTCCCCACGTAACGTCTACTAAAGTCCGGTTCAGGAGGAAGACGGTGCCGATGAAACCCACAGCTGGCACTGAAAATGTGGGATTTGAAGCGTTCGGGGACAAAGTTCGGCGGGGTTTCTCCAGTCAGCCCCTGAAATTAGAAGTTAAAGGTCGCTGAATCGACCCGGAGCGCCGCTCTGCATCCTCACTCTCTGGATTAGGCTGCTGGAGTGTCACTCAAAGATGCGTTCACGGGCCCCTCCGACTTTTTGTATTCCTCATTTAGTTGACTGTAACTTTGTTCTGTTTAGTTCCATGTAAAAAACCTACGGAAGAGGATTAGAGCCACCGAAAAAAAAAGAAGAATTCTGAGATTAATTCAGAATTAATCTCAGAAAAAAAGCCCAAAATCAACAAGTGTTTGTTGATTTTGTGTTAAAGTCAGAATTCTGAGATTAAAGTCAGAATTTTTTTTTCGGTGGCTCTAATCCTCTTCCGTAGAAACCAGACTGTTTTCTTCATTCGCCTAAAGTCTTTTTAAAAACGAGTATCAAAATGAAAGTTCACTGCAAAAACACAAAATCTTACTGAGTATTTTTGGTCTAGTTCCTGATGCAGATAGTGTGCTTGAAATAAGACAAAACCAATTTACAAGTCATTTTTCAGCACAGCAAAGGAGGTTGTTTTGTGTCAATAATTTCTTAATATCAATGAAAAATACGAGTCATACGTGAAATAATCTGCCATTAGAACAAGACATTTGGGAAATACAATGTATGTCACAACCTCCTATTTCTTGATGAAAAGTTTCTTACAAGTTAGTTTATTTATTAGTTAGTTTATTTATTTATTATTTTATTTATTAGTTTATTTATTAGTTAGTTTATTTATTTTCACTGCACTAAGATATTTTCACTAGAAACAAGACCAAAAATACTTAAGATTTACTTAAAATGTTGCGTTTTTGCAGTGTGAACTCTACTTCTAATTAATACAATTCAGTTTTGTTTAGGTCACAACAAATGTCATCTAGAGACAAACAATTCCAGGTCATGTGCAGTTGTGCATTTGCATGACAGGTCTACTTTTTTTTTGTTTTTTGTTTTTTTTTGCCATACTTGTTTCAGTTCATAAAAATGATCTAATATCAAATCAAGATAATCTAGAAAAGTAATTATTTGAAATCTGTATTTACTCAGATTATCTTTGTCTATCCCGGCACTCGACAAACTTTGATCCAGTTCAATCCAGATCTTATACTTATACCATATAGTCACGTTGAAATCCTAATTTCAAAACAGTGGAATTGGGGTAAATTGATCACTAATGCCAATTCGTAAACAATTATGTCCTTCTGAATTCAGAATTACAACTTTACAAATACGTTTCTGTCCAACCTTGACTTTAAAATCCAATATGGTTGCTGTAAATATATAAGTACACGGTTTTATTTACAACTGGAAGTAAGAGCAGACAATCATTTATTTATTCTCCACACACATTATGCAAGAAAGCAACGAAAGATTTTAATGTCAGGCTTGAGGAGAAACCTCTACTTTTGTGAATGCCATTCTGATCCAACCATATTTGCTAATTTCAATGTTTTCTGCGACCCCTGAAAGCAGCACTGGAGAGTTGGAGAAAAATCTCAGGCCAAGAAATCTGAGCCTCCCCTTGTTCTCCTCTGGCAGCAACTGTGAACAACCTACAGTGTGGCTTCGCGGCTCCGCAGCCCGAAGCATGTGATTAAACTTGGAAACAAAGCAACATAGTTTTACTTGATAAAGGTCAAAAATACTACAACAGATTCTTCAAACCGATAAAAATCTGTCTGAAGCAACTGGAAGTAACTCAGCCAGTGGACCACCTACTTGAAGAGGAAACGGGACCTCCACTTGTGCTCCCTATAAAAAAGAAAAAAAGATTACGACGTTCTGCATTTTGTGTAATTATTCACCCTCTCAGTGGTTTGGGGAGAGGCCCATAAGAGGAACAAGAGAAGCAACTGATTAAATCTTCTCTAAGATGCTCCAACATTAAAGTAAAGATTTCAACTCATCTCTTAACACAAAACATCTTAGGTTTAAAATAAAGAAGCTATATCTCTGTTGTAACTCATCCAATTTTCTTCGGAGAGTTGTAATAGATGCTGTAGTGGTCTGTGTAACAGCAGATCTGGAAAGGCCTCTGACTGAAGTCACTCAAAAAGAGGATATTCAGGGTTGTCTATAATTTAACGCATCCAATGTGTTTAATTGAGATTATATGTGGTAAACTCACAGAAAGTTGTGCGTGATTGTGAAAAGAAAAGAGTAGTTTTCAAAAAATATCCTACAAATAAAAAATCTTAAACATGTGGGATTGCAACCACTTTGAATTCAGGAAAAAAGAATTGCTCTCAGAAGTTAGCATATTAATAAATAAAGTCCACCTGTGTGTGATTGAATCTCAGTAAAAACACATGACACACCTTTCAGATCTTTATCAGAATTTTATTTTATTTTTTTTTTTACAAAATGTGAAATTAGTGAAGAGTTGTGAATATTTTTGAAATATTAACGTAGATTTATTTCGGAAGAGAAACACAGTGTTAGCCAGTCTTACAACCTAATCAGAAATAAATCATCTTCCTGTCAACTATTGACTCTAAACAATCTGTGGAAAACAGGACAAAGTTTTCATCACAAATGGATGCTAGTCCTGTTATTACAGAATATATCAGGACTTATCTCAGCGTGATAAACCTTCATGCTTTTTCTGTCACATGTTTGCTAGCGAGTCTTTCCAGGTCAAAGATAAGTCCATAGAGCTTTAACACAGGACAAACTCAAGGCCTGATTTTAACGTCTTGTCATTATGACACCAATATCTCATCTGATATAACTGCATCTTGCAGTGCTACTTTTTTTTTCACCTCTTTTCTGTTCACGCTTTAATCAGGTCAAGGCCGCCTCACATGCCTTGCATTACAACTGAGGAGATCCTTCTGTCTCCAGAGCTCTTTAGGAGCTAATGTTTTCAAGAAACAAAAACAGCCGAAGCCTTTTCCACTTCCAACACCACCACTGCAGGCATGCAGGAGTGGTGGTGAGCAGCCCCCCAAACCTCTACCCAGACCCCAGGAATAATATCAGGCTGAAAACATGCTCCTCGTTCCCACATCTGGTTTCAATCAAAGCAGAAATCAGATTCTTGAAACTTCACCACGTTTTTTTTTTTTTGTTTTGCTTTTTTTTTCCCCCAACAGAAGACTTGGAGCTCAAGATGGTTGGGGTACTTGGGCAGCTTGTGCTGTTTGGGCCTTTCTCACATAATTTAATCTGAACACGAGTTGATTTTCTTTTAACCTGTAGCGTGAGTGGAGAACAGCCGACAGCAACTATAAGAAAGTAAAGATCGGTTCGTTGCAATTCCCGTGTAGAACTTTACATCAGAATCTGTGAGATTATTTTAACTGTAAACAATTTGGGGAAACCAAGAGGAGGCTAATGGATTTGTAAATGTCTGGTAGGTTAATTCATAGTATTTGAGTTCAGTGGAAGCATTTATGGCAACGCTTTCCTGTGAGATCATCATGGGAAAAAAGTCAAAAGGAATCAGCCAAGACATGAAGATAAGGATTGTGGATTTCCAAAAGTCTGGTTCATCGTTGTGTTCAATTTCCAGATGTCTGAAAGTGCCATGATGATTTGTTTAAGTAACTCTAGACAAGTGTACACAGCATGGGAATGTCCAGCTATTATTACATTCAGAATGGAGGCGGCTTCTGTGTCCCAGAGATGAACATTTTTTGATGTGAACTTTGAGAATCAACAACCGAATAAATAAGCATCTTGTTAAGATGTTGCCTTAAAGCTGTGTGTGATAGATGAGCTGTTCATATAATTTAGTGGTGACTCATGTCTCAATTTCCTTACTGAAGCTATGACTCAATGATAAAAAAAAACAAATGTATCTTCTTTGTGCCAAAAGAAAAAAGTCTTCAAACCTGTGCAATGGTTAAAGTGCATAGGTTTGCAGACTATGCACTTTAACCATAGTCTGAAGATATTTCCGTTGTAAATATCTGCAGCTATTTACAACTGAATTAGGCTGCTATGACCATAAACCACCACAAGGGGGCTCTCCATCCCCATCTCTAAAGCTCTAAATGCAAAAGAGTCATTTCTCTTTGGAAGAAGGTAAACAAGAGATTTTATCAACATCAGCAATGCGGTAATGTGTGAGTTGTTACATCCAATGATTCTGGGGGCTCTGAAGGTGCTTATATATATACATATATTTAAAAAACTAATTCCAACTGCTAGACACGGTGGTTGAGGGTGGATGATTTAGGCTCGCTAAATTAGAAGCGAGCCTAAATCATCGCTTCTAATTAGAAGCACTGTTAGAAGCCAATGCAGAATTGGACATTGAGTTGACACTGATACCAAAACATTTTAGAGCGCCATGTTATATATGAACAGCTCATCTATCACACACAGCTTTAAGTCACACAGTTTAGTATGTGACTGTGCAGGTTTTATTCAGTTAATGTGAACACACAAAGACCAGATAAGCCCAGAACTTGACCAACATGGAGATGATATGGGGAAACTTAAAATGGGTCATTCATGCAAGAAAACCTTCAAACATCCCCCAGCTGAAAGTGAGGAGTGATCTTTCTCTAGATTGATATTAAAGACTGGTAAATAAAATGTGTCTCACTAATGTGGCTGGGATGTGAGTTGGCCAAAATGTGGAAACCCCATTTTTGTTGATATTTTTTGCTAAATAAGTAAAAAAAAAAAAAGTTCTTGTTTTCTTAACTGCAGCTAAGTCCCTTTCTATTCCAGAGAGGAAAGGAAAGAGGTCAGACATCATTA
>CAEGAG010195034.1:0-42638 GCA_903067065.1 Brachyrhaphis terrabensis
TATATATATAAAGTAGAATCAAGAAATATATTTATTTTTTGAGTATATACATAAGCTGATGTGCCTGTCTGAAACTTTACTAAGTCCATTTTGGCCCAGAGTTTCGGCGTGAGAAGTTTCCTCTCCTTGCTGGTGACACGAAACACTGTATCAGACTCAGTCACAGAGACTTTATTGAAATGTTGACTGATTAATAGCATTATATCTGCATCGTTTTGGATGCTTTTATTCATGTGTACCACCGTACTTCCCCCAAGCCCCTCTTAACTCTCTGTTCTTTGTTGAGTTTGAGTGTGACTATTTCTGACCGGAATGTGACAGAGAGAATGAGCAGGGAGAACGAGAGCACATCTTTAAACCTGTTGGTGTGTATTTTGCGTGTCTTTGTGTGTCATTTTAGCATTGTTTGATTTCAAATCAGTAAAATGTCCTCTGGCGTTTGACGTGTTGCATTCAGATCAGGAGTGCTGATTCAATGAACGGATTCTTCATGTTCCTTTTATTTTTTTGATTACAAGTATTTTTTTAAAGGTTACTCAGGATTCATGCAAAGTTGATTAATTATTTTGCAAGAATTTATGTCATTCATATGAAATACACTTTAAAAACTAAAGAAATTAAAAAAATGGGGGTGATTGAAGTAGTTTGTAATCTCTTAATGAACTTTACTACCAACAAATTCAAGCAGATGAAGTCCTCTGTGGTAGAGGGGCAGGCAGAATGTGCTGTCTCTTGGTTTAATTCATACACTGTTTGCAAAATCGTTTTACAACCTCACTGGAGAAGAAAATAATTATGATTGTCACCAGACTGCAAATCTCTTTTCTGCAACATAGCAATCAGTTTTGCAGTTCTCAAATAATATAGTAGGATTTTGTTTTGACATCACACAGGCTAGCATTGTTTTTTCACATAAATTATCCATTTTTCAAAGACTTTTATCCAAACCAACAATTTAGCCAGTGTGTAATGAAAAGATGCCCTGTTTTAATGTCTCTTTGGTTTTGTTTATATACACAAATATATATATATAACATATAAAGTGTCACAAGGCAGATTAAAAACACAATAGTTCTCAATCTGTTTTTCAATTTCTGTCTAAACTCTTGGCATTCCACTTAATATGATATTTTATCGAAGGGAAGGCAGAATTGTTACCTAGGTCTTTTATCACCTTATTAACTCATAATCCCTGCAGAAAATGTTAAGCAAGCTGAGTAATACTTAATGACATAAAATAAATACCTTTG
The DNA here is from genome assembly GCA_903067065.1 of Brachyrhaphis terrabensis. Classification (NCBI taxonomy): domain Eukaryota; kingdom Metazoa; phylum Chordata; class Actinopteri; order Cyprinodontiformes; family Poeciliidae; genus Brachyrhaphis; species Brachyrhaphis terrabensis. The sequence goes on from CAEGAG010195034.1 coordinate 1,251, forward strand.
TGCACATTTTAATACCAAACAAGTGTTTAGCCACTGTACAAAAAAGTATGTGCATATAAATATATATATTTTTGAAATAATCAAATGAATGCATCTGTTTTCTACACGCAGCTGACATCTTGTACATCCTGTAATTATGACCTTTTTGTGTTTCCAGAGTGTTCATCTTTTTCCAAATGTGAAACTTGTGTAGGGAGCAAGGTTTTATTTTCCTCTCTACTCCAGCCTCATGCCTCCCTCCCTTTTTTTTGTACCATAACCACTCTTGTCTCCTCTATTTACTCTCTCACTGTTGTGTCGCTTGATCCAATTAGTGCCAAACTTTCCCCGCATCTTGTCCTGTGTTGGCTGTGACGTGCTGATCTTAGACGTTTCTCCCGGCTCCATTGCTGTTTGTGCAAGAGCAACACATAGTGACGGAGGGGAGAGTTCTGACGAGCCCTACTCCAGTTCTCTCACGTGGACCCGAGCCGGATCAGAAAGCCGTGGTAGCTCCAGACCTGACATTCTAGCTCATTACGTTGTAAATGGTTGTTGACTTCTCACTGTGCAGTCTCCCAAACCACAGAGTCATCTGTGATTGTGCCATAAATACATCTATGAACAGTTGTTACCCTTATGTAGCATCAGTATACGAGCATTTGTCTAATGTAACCATTCACCCGTATCTTTAATGTGGGACAGCCGATTTTTGTTGTTATTTATAGATGCCATAAAACAACCATCCCTAAAGTATCAGCTGTCCTCATTGATTTTTTTGTATTATTTTATTTGGGGTCTTATGGGCATGTGTGTCTGTGGGTCCAAACTATACGTTGTTTTGTTCTTTTTCTTCCACACCACGTCGAAAAAAAAGAAGCTAATAAGCACTCAAAAACCACAGCCACATATGGGGTTTCACATATCATCTGTTTCAAGAGGTTGTGCGAATCTTATCTTCAATTTATCAGATTGAACAAGACCCAAACTGTCCTTTTTCGTCCCTTACTTCCATTCCATGTTTTCCCATTCAGTAGTTATGCAGAATGTCAGACAATTAGGAGCTGCCGCTGCTGCAAAGTAAGCAAAACACTAAATGTAAAATTTCCAGTTTCTGGAAGAAGACTACACATAAAAGAGACATTCAAACTTTTTAGGGTCTGTCCAAAAAAGTAACAGACTACAAACGTGTAGCCAGCATTAAAATTCAGAATCAACGTTAATGGCAAAGATTGTGTGCACAAAAATAAGGAATCTGACTCCAGCTTCTTGTCCTTTGAGCATATAGAAATTATACACAAATATATAAAGTTTAAAGGTAATATAGTACACGATAAAAGGAACAGTACATGCAAGTGTGTTTACAACCAATTTTCTTTCTATTATAAAGAAAAAGAAGGGAAGAAAAAAAGGACAAAAGAGTTCAAGAAATGCATTGTTTTAAAATTATTTCAAGAGTTTGTTTTCGATAATTTTATTAGTTTTGTTTTGGACTCAAAGCTGCCGGGGTTGAAATTCTGACACTCCCGATGTTGGTCTTTTGTGGATCCTATTGCTGGATACAGAAGTAGAAAGAGGATTGTTGTTTGTAGTTTTCAACAGGTTTCTGACACGCCTCTTAAAGAATCCCAGCCCACTCCTCTTTGGGAAAATATCCCAAGCTCCTTCATATTTAATAACTCTCTGAGATCGACCTTTATCTTCAGTCATCTAAGTCAGGGTTTTGTCCAGGTCTGCTAATAGCATTTACTTTGGTCTTCGATTTTACATTTGGGCCAGTGCTTTTTGGTGTATAGACCTCTTCCTTCTTTCTCCAAACAAGCAGTGTCTCTGTAGCCAAAGAGCTCTGGTTTTGTCATATCCTTGCTAAGGACCTGTTTCGGGAATGGATAATCTTTCTCTTGGATGTTCTTAGGAAGACGTAGTTTGGTTTGAAGGTGTTTTTCCTTGAAAGGTGGAATTCTTCCTGGGCTGCAGCTCATTTCTGTGCAGAGCTTTAGCAATAGTTTTCATTGAGGTTAAGTCATTCATTTCTGTCTTGGCAGATGTTGTGGGGTCTTTAGACACATCTGTCACTAATTTTCATTACAGGCTCTTTCACCTCCACGCGCTGCCAAACTTGTTCTGTGGTTTGCTGCTTTCTTTCAATTTCTTGATGACACATTTCTTTAGTACTTGACATTTGTAATTGCGTTTTATGTAAATTGAGAAAAACACCTTCATGTTAACTTGATTTTTTTTTTTCAACTGAGCATTAATGAAATGACAGTTTTGGGAAGTAGCGTTTTTGACTGTGATCATGACAGGGTCAGTACTTAAGGCAGGTAAAAAATGTGACTTTTGGAGTTGTTTTGTGGAATGACTTCATTTCTGTAGCAAAAAAATAGTCATCCAAAATATATGTAGGATGTTTGAAAAAGATGTGCTAAATATTCTTTACCACCACTTTGGTGCATAATGTGGTTATAAAAGGTGGAACATGAATCATAGGATATCAGTCCCAGCTCCAGGAAGTCTGTTTGGAATTATTTCATTAAGTACTACTTTAAAATACTTCATATTTATAGGTCATCAGTTGTGTTGTGCTGATTCTTTATACAGTGAACACTGCCAGCATATAATACTGTTATTATGGTGGCTAAGAACCACCAATGTTAAATCAATGTCCTTAAAAATGCTAATATTGACAACTACAGCTCACTCTCTCAACAATATTTTTCTAACTGGTAATCACATGGCAATACACAAACAGATCACAGGCAATTCCACAGCTTTGCAAGCAATAACCAGAATTTTAAAAGTCTGATTTTCTAACATCCTGCAGTACCTAACTGTGCTGCAATGTTAACATAAACAATGCTAATCACAGGAAAATTATTATTCTGATCCTTAAAACAAATCATAGAAAATTTTTGTTATTTTTTAGGCAATTTCTGGTAAGCTTCATAGTGTTGACTGCTGCATTACATGTCACAGCCAAACGTTAGCTATTAGGTAAAATTTAAAACTTCAACAGAGGTCATGTTTCCTTAGCTTCATATTAGTACAGTGGATGACTACCGTAGTCAAACCTGAGCTTGTGTTGTCTGATGTGTGAACCCTGACCTGTGTGTCAGGCATACTTAGAGTAATTTGGTAACAAGGATCATAACATACTGTCAGCAAAAATCTGTAATTTACATCTGTGATTCAGGTAATTATACAGTGCTTTGCATCTTGCCTGTCTACCTCTGATTGGAGAAAGATCTAAAAAAGCAATTTGAAGTTGGCTTTTTGATGCGTATGAAGTCTAGTTGTGGCCTTTTATGTCTTCTTTTCATTCTATTAAGTTATTAACAATCCTAGTCAAACTGTATTTAGTTATCCCAATATATATTTCAAGCAACACATCTATGAAGTATTAGATTCTAGAAACAGTTTGCACTGAACTATGACTTTTTCACTTCAAGTTAAAAAGAAGAACTTTTTTTTTTTTTTTCCTCAAACGTGAGCCCAAAGATGATTGAGTTTTCTTCAGGTTACATTCTGTGAAATGTTTCTGACGCATCAGAACAGTTGGAGTTGTTAAATTAATAATAGCATAGAATTATGAATAACACAAAGGCTCATTTGGGAAAAAATAGCATTTAAGAATAAATTTTTTGAAAGAAAAGGAAGGGCAAGTTTATGAATACGCACAAAAAAATAAAATAAACATGTACACTATCAGGATTCCAAAAAATACAACAAACATGTTACATATAAACACAGTACATTATTAGTACTGATAAGCACCATTTATCAGAAACCAGTCTTGTAAAGTCAGTTTCTAGAAATCCATCAGGGTTGCATTTGCTTTCTAAGAGAAAGATTTTCCACATAGCACTATCCCTGGAGAAAGGTTCAGAGTCAGTCCAGATGACGTAAATCTTGGTCTAAAGCCAATTCCAATACACAGTTCAGAACTTTCTTGGAAAGTCCGTTAGTCCCATTTGGCCAGACAAATGCTGTCTGAATAGCTGGTGTCATTTATCTCCCCAAAGCTGTCCTACAACATCAGTGCTATGAACCATCATTGGTGTACATAATATAAATCATTGACCTAAACCATCGCCGCTGCGCCAAGGTTCACAGGCATTTCGTTTCTGGTTGCAGGAGCTCAGGGAATTAAATCAATAGCCCATCCGTGCTCCCAGAATGCCCATTCAGCTCCTGGTGCCTCCTCTGCTGTTCAAAAGTACTGTGCAAACATGCATATGTGCTTATAAAAAAATATCTATAGCACTTGAATAAACTGATTGTTGTGTTACGATGTCAGTGGGCATATGGATCACCAAAAGTCCTTTTAGAAGATGAATATGCACAGGTGATTCTGCGCACTGCAGCCGACGAACCTACTTGTGGTAAGGAGTGCCTTCAGAGCATTGAAACCTCTGCTGCCTGCGGATAGCACAAATGGAGTAAGGTTTGGGCTGTAGGGTCATTCCAAGTTTGGGAGTTAAAGTTGGAATGGTTCGTGGAGGGAACTGAAGATGAAACCTCTGCAGCAATGTGGTGAAAAATAGGAACATTTCCATTCGGGCCAGCTGCTCACCCACACAGTGACGCCTCCCTGAAAATACAAAATGTGCTCATTTAAACTCATGCTCATGTAGAAATAACTGGAACAGTCCAAACAAATGAAAGTTCATAAAAACATTACAGAAGGGAATCATGGAGATTTTCAGAGAGAATGAATGAGTGCAACATGTGTAAAAAAAAAAAAAAAAAGTTCTCCACATGTGGACATAAACATATATGATAATACATGCTGGATGCACAAGTACACATGAAGTAGGCAGCATTTTCTTAATGAGTATTCACTAACAAGACTGCAGGATGAGCAGAATACTGCAGATTTGTAGTTGAAGATAAATTTCGAATTTTGTTGAGCCAACAATTGTTAAATTACAACCCCACTGAATCCAAAATTACAAAAAATACTGTGATTTAGACTAATCTTAAAGCCTAATCAAAATAGTATAAAAGTTTAAAAAATCTGAATTATTGTTTTATAAAAACAATATTCTGACTTTCAAGTAAAATGAAAAGATTTGTTTTAGAGAAACAAGGGAGAAAAGAAAAACTTAAGTAAAAAGAGTGATACAAATCTAAAAGTTGTAGGTTGCCAGGTGTAACATTCACCTGGCAACTACAGTAAATTGAAGGTAAGAACTAACCTAAAAGCTGCATTACGTTCAGTCATTTTTGCTTTACCTGGTGTTAAACTAATAAGCAGAGGAAATTTCACAAAAGGCACTTAAGTATTTTCCCCACCTTGTAAATAGTGACAATGTTTTAGGTGTAATTTACGGTTTAATAGTTTCAGGTCGTTAGTAAAATATTTTTAAAGCAGAATTTATAAAATGCCTGGAGAAAAAGGCACATTTCCTATAGAAAGTGAATGTTTCTTTAACAAAATCTCAGTTTTTATTTCATAGGAGGAGCACAAGAATACTGACCTAACGAGAACGGAAGGAAGGCCTCACGCCTTATGAAGTTGCCACTGCTGTCCAGAAACCTTTCTGGTAAGAAGACTCCTGGGTCGCTCCAGTACTTCTCATCAAAGTGCACTGAGTAGAGGTTTGTGATCACCATGGTTCCTTTAGGAATCGTGTACCCATTGACTTTTGCATCCTGGGAGGTGGCTCGGAAAATACCAAGAGGCACAATGTTGCAGAAGCGAAGGATCTCATGCAGAACAGCCTCCACGTAGGGCATCCTGTGCTTGTCCTCGAGAGAAGGTGGCCTCCCATTGGTCAGCACACAGTCGATCTCTCTGTGCACCCTCTCTTTGCATGGCAAAACAGGGAAAATTACTCATTTGTTCAAAACAGAGAAATGCATTTTGATCAAACCCATCTTGCACTTACCTTGTATGTTGGGGTAGAGGGCCATGTACAGCATAGCCCAACGCAGGGTGTTGGTTGTGGTCTCTGTGCCAGCGATAATGAGCTCCCCCACGGAATAGATGAGGTTCTCATAAGTAAAAGAACTCCTGGGATCTCCTGCGTTCTGCTCCAACTCGTCCAAATAGGCATCAACATAGTGGCGTGGTGCATGGGGCACCCTGCCTTGGGAAAATCCTATTATAACCTTCTGCAGGAAGTCATACACCTCAGCAGCATTGTGGAACAGCTTCTGGTGTTTTCCAAAGGGCAGATATTCAATCCAAGGAAAGGCGTTGTAGAGGAGAGCCCAGCCGCTGACAGCCAACTCCACGTTCTCACTGAAGATCTCAATCATATGCTGGAAGTTGCTGTCATCATAGGTGAAACGCTGGCCAAAGATGATCAGATTGGTGATGTTTGACACGGCGTTGGTTACAAGGTGTTTTGGGTTGAAGGGTTTTCCCTTGTGTTTGTCAATTGAATCAACTAAGAACATGCACTCTTCTGTGATTCTTCGCTCAAACAGTCTCTGGCTGCTGCCATAGTAACGGAAAGAGTTGCAGGCCAGCTTGCGATGATCAATCCAGCCTTTCCCGTACTTACAGTTTAGAAGACCTTTGTAAAGTGAGAAATAAAAGCAAAAGAAGTTGCATTATTCAAAATCCAACCACTGTCTCATTGTATGAACTTGTGTATGAGAAACATAAATCAGCAGCTTACCACCCATTTTGGTCATTTTATGAAATAGTGGCAGAGAAGGGCGATCAGCAAAAACCTCACTCTGGTGATAAAGGCATTCTTTTACACAATCATAACCATTTAATACCACGGTCATTATGCCTCCCAGGTCAAGACTGAAAATCTGAAAAAGAAACAGGAACATGAAGTCATTTTTTTTTCTTCAGTCACACATATTTGAACATAGGGCTAAATTAACTAAATGCAAGTTTGCTTTCTTTTGTTTTTTGTAAGTTGTTATTCATATACACATGTATATTTTCATAAGAAAATATATTTTCAAATAATATAAAAAAAATCTGCATGGCTAAGAGGATGTCTATGTGGCTTCTTGGGAGGAGATTTTCATTTCTCCGAACTCCTGATTTGTCAGCTGTTCTGCTCCAATCAAATCCTCCAGTCTGCCAAATGTTAGGGCGAGTCTCCTTTGTTCGTTTCACAGCTAATCCCAAGACTGTGCACGCTCGAAAGTGCGGAGGAGGGTCATGCCCTGCACGGTTTACAAGCGGCGCGCCGCGCAATGCGCTCCAGGGAGTTCGAGTCTTACCTGCCCGTGAACTTCGCTTTGCCTCTTGAGAAAGACGTGCGGCTCAGTGGCGAGAGAAAAAATGTTTCCTATGATAGGAATGGGAGATGGACCGGGAGGAAACCCGGGGGGTCTCCTCTGCTTGACGAGCTGGCGCACCAGCAGGAATGCGAGGAGAACGACAGCCAGGCAGCCCAGAGCGAGCAGCGCCTCCGCGCGGGTCACCGGCATTAGGGACGGAGATTTTAGGGAAACCATCTCTGCAAAATGCTCTCCTGCCTGCTAAAAAACTTTGAACCGACCCCGGTTTCTCCTCCGAGGAACTGAAGCGCATATGTATCATCTTGCATTTATTCTATCCCCCGCCTCTAAGCCCAAGATTGGCCAGAAAGTTAGTCAACTGTTGATGAACTTTGTTCTGCTCTTGATCAATAATCTCCCTCAGTTAGATGGTTATGAAGTGGACTTTTTAAAGGTCATTTAAAAATTACTAACAACTCTTGCAGCCTATACAGCCACCCCCTATGTAAACTGTTATTGATAATAAAAATATTTTAGATCTCAAAAGCTGTCATATATCTATAAATTAGTATGACTTAGACAAACATGCAGACAACAGTGCATGTTCAAAGATTATCAATGGCACATGACATAATACACATCTGACAATTAATTGCAAATTTAAATCTATCACTGAGGAAGAAAAAAAGAATTACCCTCATGTGCAGGTTAAGCAATCCCTGTTTTTAGGATACAATAAGAGCAAAGGATTTTACAAGGACTTTGGGCGCAGCTTGCTTGAGCGAAAAATGCTTGTGTCAGAAGAAAAGGTGACATAAAAGTGAATTTAAAATGTTCTTGCTGCTTTAAAGTTTTTAAGTAAGCAACAGACTGGTTTTACGCCCACATTATTGTTATGTTTGTTACCTTCCTAAAACCACAATAAGTACAGCAAAGCAAAACAAACAAACAAACAAAAAAAAACAACAACTCAAAAGCAATAAATAACTTTGTAAATCTTTCATGACTGAAGTGTTTAAATGTTTTGTATTTGTCAGTGCGTAAAACTTAAATTACCGTAACTGGTAGTGAACAGAGAAAAATACAGGTTTTAGGTTGCTTACAGGAAAGCACTTGTGTAAGCTCCAGTTTACTATTCTGAATTTATTACACTGTCAAAAGCAGTTGTTGTTTATCATTACATTGAAGTTGAACAAATTTAATTACCAATAATTGCAAAAAATAAATAAATAAAAAATAAATAAATAAATATGAGCAACACTTTGCTTTAGTGACCAAATATCTAGCTGGACTGGTATTTCTAGGAAGTGGAGGTAGACGTGTTCTTGGCTAAACTAAACATCCGTTGGCAAAACACAACAAGGTATTGACGAAAGAAGAGATTTAGCAAGAGTTCTTTGGAAAAGCAAAAATAAACATCAACATTGTGACTGGACTTTAGGAGAGAAGTCAACATTTTAAAGTCGACATGATTTTCATTGGGAAAAAAAGTTGCAAAAAAGCTTTGATGTCAGTGACTACAATGAAACCAAAGACAAGTGAAACACATTTGTCCTAAAATAATTTTTTGAACATCGTGTACTCATGTTGTGCTCATCACAGTCTGGTAACACATAAATATTTTTGCAAGATTATACTAATCACTTAAATTAAGTGATAGTACAGATATGTTTTCTGTCTTAGGTGAGTCTTTATGTAAATTAGATAAATTTTTTGAAATCATTTTGAAAGGTAACATCATTTTGGAAAATATTTAATCTATAACTGAGAAGAAAGAATAAACATGGTATGTAACTACCTATCTGCATTCTTAGGTCTTGCTACTGACTTGCACATAGCTTCATAATGAGTTCCTGATTAAATGTTGCCAGGATTTTTGCAAAGATTAGCCCAGTATTCTGCTGCAGGTTGTTTCACCCCAACACAATAGAGGTTAGGTAAGATCAAGCTATACATGCAGAGGTGAAAGGTGAAGGCATGTGCTTCATTCCAGACTTACATGAGTATGCTTAAGGCCAGCAACTCTGCAGAAGTGTGAGGACAGGATGGGGCTGTCTTAGTAAAAATCAAACAAAAACGTGGTGATATTTGAAAAATGCTTGTTTTCAAGCAGACGATTTAAAGTGAAAGTGCTTGAAAGATCGCACACCAAAAATCTGCCATGCACTGTGGTTCATTATGATTAGTTTCTTATTAGTCGAAGTTGCATCTTTTTGTACTGAGGCAGGTGGTACATTTCTCTTTTCCCATCTTTTCAGATAACCCAAAGGCTCCTGAAGACCTCTCAGTCATTCAGATTTGTAAGGATACTTATTTAGCATATTCTCTCAAATGACTTAGATTTCTGCCAGCTCTCTGGAATAACATCTGGTTGTCATAATGTGGAGCCAATAACCAGAGCCAAATGCTGAAACAAGACTCTGAGACAAGGATATGACAGAACAGAGTCTAGTTGCGCAGTAACTCTCTTCAAGCAACGAGTGGAGATCTCGCTGTGCAGGGAAGAGAAAAGTCAGTGAATATTATGGTGGAGAAGATATTTGAAGGAACGTCTGAGAGGCAAGTGAGAATGCTCACTTTTACCAGAAAAACAAAACTCCAGTCCACAGATTTATGTTGGTGAATCTATAGGTTGCAATTGAAGAGACAGGAGATCTTGAAGGAATTAACTGGGAAGTATTCATCACCTTCCTGTGCAATTCCACTCAATTAAAATCTCGCTTCACATACAGTCTGGGCCTTCTCCCATTTCTAATCCTTCTGTTCAGCGAACAGAAGGAGAAGTTGTAATGTTGTTGTAACGCTGATTTTCTGCGCTGTTTTAGAATTGTAATCTGCTTGTAGTTTAAGCAACAGCAGTGGAGTAGGTAAGCAAAGACATTCAATCCGCGTTGGCCAAATATTTAATTAACATTAACAGCCATCTTGTTTATTCACTTCTGTCTTTACTGTGGGGGATGATTAGTTACAGCACAGGCAACTCCCATTAAACTTCATACCGCTCAACTGGCACATTACATATGTCACAGCCCAATGTTATTGACAAGGTAAAATTTGAAACTTCAACAGAGTCCACGCCTCCAGGAAGCAATCATTTCTGAATAGCCAAGCATCTAGACCCTCTGTGAAAAGCAACTAGTGAAGAACAAGGGGCTGGTTTTTATCAGGCAAACTGGGAAGGAGAGTTTCCCTAAGAATCTTTGAGTGATCTGGACAGAAACCCAGGAAAGAATTACCAACATTACATAGACTTAAAGGAACTTACTCAATGAGCTTATATGCTAGGAAACAAAGGCTAAGAGCGCCGTCAATGTAGGTCAACAGACTGCAAGTCTGAGTTCAGCTTAAAAAGCTTGCAGAAAGAGCTCTGCAACTTTTGTCCTCAAATGCCTCTGTCCTGCAACCTTTAGGCACAGGCTTGCTCCACCACACCTGCATCAAATGATTGGGCTACCTCCATGGCATGTCAGCAAGTTTTACCAAAAGTCTAGTTATTAACAATTCATTTCATTTGGGTTTGTTGAGGCAGGGATGAATCCAGAAATTTCTGGACAGTGTTACTTGAGGACTGGAGTTGCAGACCCCTGGTTACAGGCAATCAGAGGATAACATTACTAAGAAAAAAGCCACTGCTGTCGGCCTCAACTAAGCATACATGCTGTGGATTTCGCCTGCTGGGAAGAGGAAATGAACAGAGAAGAAAACAAATTTGGAGGGGAAAAAGGTGCAGATAGAGAAATGAGAAATAGAGAGAGAAAAAAATCCACCAAAAACCTAAACCCTAACTCTAGTAAATATAGGTAGGAAAAAAGTTGCATAGTGTTAGCAGTTTGTGTAATCGACACACCTTTACAACATGGTCTCAGTGGTGCATGGAGTATTTTTCTTTGGGAAACAAATTCTGGAAAACACCTTCCGACAAAACATAGAAGGTTTCCAGCAGGATTCAACACTCTGTTACCTAGAAACTGGAAAATATAAAAAAATACATTGAAGTTTTGATTCAAATTTATAAACTACAAAGGAAAGTGACATTAAATTGTGGAATCAAGTAAAAAAATACAGATGAAACAAGAAGTTTCTGTACCCTGTATAATAAGACATGGCTGTCTTTCTCTCTGCGTTTGATGTTAAATCAAAAGTACCTTCTATTTTAGATCTGTTAGGTTTACCAAAATGTGTTAAATTCCAGAATAATGAGAAAGACTGTTTTTGAAGAGTTTTTATTATTCTACTAAAATTCAAAAATGTATATACACTGAGATGACAATTCTTTAAAAATCATTTCTAAAGCCCAAATGATGTCCTCACTTTGTAAGCTTTTATAAAGCATTTGACTTATATGGAGCTAAAGCTGTGGATGCATTTAAAGTAATAGCCCAATCATTCTGTTTGCTTGAGTGACACCAGGGAGAAAAAAAAGGAAGTAATCAAGGATTTCAGGAAAGGAATGTGATTTCAGACAAAAGATGACAAAGAAACACAGAAACGGGAGCAACTGGGAACATGAAGTAAACAAACCTGAAGGGAAGGTATTAAAGTTAATACAGAAATTAAGATTTACAGTGACAAAGTTTAAATAAAGACTGTGACTCAGAGCAGAGCCCTCTGAAATATGAAATTTCAGAGAGCTTTGTTGCAAAAATGTTCGCATAAAACCTTTGACAAAAGCAAAAGGCCTGGGTTGGAGTTGGTGAGTGAGTGACACCCACATCGAAACAAGTCCTGTACCAACATGGAGTGAAAGGCCTCTTGGAGAAGAAGAAGTCATCACTCCAAAAGCACCATAAAAGGCAGATTGCAATTTACCAACACACACAACAAAAAAGATTTTAATTGTTGGAGGTGTAGAATATGCTACGATGAAAATAAAATTTACGTGCTTGGCCATAATTACCATTGTTACATTTGTAGCAGAAAGGAGAAAGCTTTTAGACTGACTGACAAATTGTCCAACATGTAACACAACCTGAACAAAACTATATACATCTTAAACATTCGTCAGTTTTTAGATGGCAAAAAACCTTTTCTGTGATGGACTGGTAACCTGTCAGAAGATAGATACAATACATTTTGCTTGCTGACTGCTGGCACAGGGTTCAGCTCACTGTGACCCTAAACGAGGTAAAGTGGACAGCAAAGAAATTGATGAAAGGAAAATTTTGTCTTTTGGTGGTTCCAGTCTTAGGAGTGATAAACCCTGCATACCCCACCACAAATCTGCCGCCTACCCTGTAGTTTCACAGGCTGAAACTGGCAACGGCTGAGCAATGACTCCATTTAGAAAGAATTTATCTTCCTGTTTTACTCCAATTTGGACTATGTGTGGTAGTTTTATTATATGGATCTTTTGACAGCAGTGCCTCCCCAATAAATTCTTTCCTATCCAGGAACACTGGAATTACTAAGAGCATGGGGCAAATCTCCTAACAAAGCCTTTCTCCAAACAGACGTGCAGACCAGAGCCTTTTTTCTAACAACTTAATGGCTGTGGCAGCAACAACAAGAGGACTAGCAATCCCTATGTAACTTCTAGGCAGGTGTTTAAATGTTAGGTTTGTAATGGAAAGCAGCTGTAGCATACTTCACTTAATTACTATCTATTACTTATACTTAAGTGTCCATTACAAAGTGCTCTCTTATGTCCCTTAAACACTTTCAAAACTTAGACCGGATTGTTCAGAGTGGGTAGAGCTCCATTAATCACTTTAAAGCTTCACTAAATACTTATTTTCTGTTTAATCAGCTGGTCAGAATTACAGCCCCTTTACACCAGTATTATCGTCCACACATATTCTCTTTTGTATCAGGTGAATAGGCTTTGGTCAGTTTAACCAAATATAACAAAGATGGAGCCTGTATCTTTCTGTATGGTATTTCCATGATCTCCTCATGCATGTGTGGGTTCTCTCCAGGTACTCTGGTTTCCTTCCACAGTCCAAACATATGCTATAGATGGACGGATGGATGGATGGATGGATGGATGGATGGATGGATGGATGGATGGTTACAACTAAGCTACAGTTTATTCTATTACACAGACTACTTCTTTCACGGAGAAATGCAAAGCTTCACAATGAAAACAGTTTATGTAAAAAAAAAATCAACTTACAGTTCTTATTATATGCCCTTTTATCAGATTTTAGGCCTCATTCAACAATTCTGGATTCTTAGAGCCATCAGATAATTGAAAGACCTTTGACTCTTGTTTTTCCTGCTTCAGTGTTACATATTTGTTCTTAAGCCCACACAAATCTTGACGTTGTTTCTGTTTGGATGAGTTGCCAGTGAATTCAACTGAGACTGTCTCTGACACGTTGTGCAGTGAGTGACGCTGCCCTCTCTGTCAAACCTGCTCTCTTGTGTTGTAATTATTTTTCCAGGCCAATTCATGCCGAACTTCCGGATATGTGAGAAGTGAGAGCTAATTGCAGACGGCTCAATACTTTTTTCCCTTTGGAATTAATTTTCTGTGCATCAGTTGCTTCTTATTGGTTAGATTATTCAGTGATGAATGGTAGAGTTGGTGTAACATTAAATAAGTACAAAATCCATCCGACTAATTAATGAAGTGCATTACATTCTTGCCTTATAGATGCTTCTGTGTAGTTCTGCTGTGCTGTAATTACATTAAAATATCTGAGCTCTTAATTCTACTGTTTAGTTTGTATTTTTGGTTCCAGAATTGTTTTGATTCCAGTGTGTAAATGTTATTTATTTTCCCCCATCACAATACGGAAAGAAAACTTCATTCTTTTATCATCTGCAGACTTGACTAGTGTAATGTCACATTATCTACATGGTTTATTAAGAAGGTTTCCAGTTGATCTGGAACATGCCAGTCAAAATCCAACATAGAACTACCAACAGAGACAATGTTACTTATTTTCTGGTTTCAACATTGCAAACACTGCTTGTAACATACAAATCCCTCAGTGTCCTAGTTCAGTCCTGTACATAATAGATTATTAGACATTTACATTCCTCAAGAACATCATGCCCAAACCATTCAGAAAGTGTTTGGTTTTTCCTCTCATGTTCAGGACGAAAATTAAAAGTAATGCCATAATTTTCCAACCTTATCACTTATGAAATAAGCTTTTTTAGCTGCATCCTAGATGCTAACAGCTTACTTTCTTGTAAAACTACATTTAAAAAGCAAACATTTTTCTTTGTTAAACTTTTACTTATTCAGAAGTTTCTGAAAATGTTGTGGCTGTGTAATTTACTATTTTACTATGTACTCCTTACCTTGACCTTTTTTTAAATTTTTTTTATCTCTGTTAAATTTTTGCCTGCGTTGAGAGCATGCTCAGATGGAAACAAGACAATTACCATTCATTACCAATGGCATGTCTTGCTCTGATGCCTCTCACAATCAGGTTCTAATAGTGTGTGGAGGAGCCAGAGGCTACTTTAATGCTTCTTCTACATGGCCTGCAGGTCTGCTCAATACCACTAAAAGGCCCATTTACTGAAATGAGTTTTTATTGTGACGTTAAAACTAACATAGAGCCAGAATGCTTTATGAGACATCGTCCACTGTTGTTACATAAAGGGAATTAGAGGAAGGCCTGAAACCAGCAGCAAAGTAATTTGCTTGAAGAGCCTGGATCGACATCAAAGTAAAGGAAGGGGTAGTTTAGTGATGAGACCTCCCTGTGATACTATTAGCACACAAATAAACAAGACATAACAAATTAACTCAGTCCAGCAATTACTATTTGACTGACCAACTAATTGCTGTGATTTTAGTTGATCAGTTTTCTCTGACGTGGCAAATTTTACTGAATCATACACACATGTTCAGTTCCGGAGTCCAGAGGTGTTTAGTACAAAATCTAAATGATGGGATTATTTTCTAATCTGTTTTTTGTTATTATGTGCTTCATTCAGAAAGACAAGAGTTTCTTGTCATCTTTCTATAGCTATTCAAAAGGATCTAAAAGCTTGTGTTTGGACTTTGGCCCTCCAGTCCAAGTACCTCAACATTCATGGGAAAGACAAAGGCTGCTGTTGTTTATTCAAAAGGTCGACTCTGCCCTAAGAATTTTTCTTTAGGTGTATGAGGCTCCTCAAATGAAGGGATAGACCAGTGTCATGTCTAAAATGAGACACACAAAAACATGCCAAAAAGAGTGCTGGACAAACAAACAAAGAACAACAAATTGTTTACTCTAAAAGAACAAATGGCTCCTTCACCAAAAAGCAAAAATGTTTTTCTTTTCTTTTTACCAGTATACAGGAATAATGCACAACCAATTCAGCAAGGAATCAATTTCAAATTGAATATCTCTGCACTTGACAATAAGAGGTCAGTCATAAAAATACAATTTGTTACGATCTGTTTTTTGTTGTTGTTGTTGTTGCTGTTGTTTTGATTTTTAATCTATTTAAAGAATAGATTTTTTTATCACCATCAAGATGATTTTCAGTCATTAGATGAAGCATTTTCATGCAGTAGCTGAGCAATTATATCTCTTAAGTCCTGTATGGTCTTAGATTTTTTTTCAGATCTCTTTGAAGAGATGAGTTTCAGTTCCTGTTCAGCTCAGAATGACATGATAGCGTCTTTTATCTGAAAATCTTCTTCTTACAGTTTATTTTTAGTCGCTTTGGTGCATTTCTCAGAACAGAATAGGTATAATCAAAACTACTTGTTCAGTCTTCAAATCGTTGTGTCACTTGTGCACATCAGAAAAGCAGTTTATCATTCCTTTGAGCAAGTTGCAAATGCTTCTGTACATCATGCAAGTGATTATGTGCACTTCTCTGCTTTTCCATACAGTTTCAATTGTTTATGCCATGTTGATCAAAATGTATTTTATGGGTCTCTGTTGAATTATCTCAACCTCCACATCATTTAAGATTGTAGTATAAATCTTTACATGAAAAATGCTTGTATATTTACAAATATATACATATTTCTATATATTTCTAATAGGCTTCTCATGAACCATCAGTTGGCGTTTGTAGCCACAACACAATGTCACATTTCTGACAATAGGATAAGGATTTGGACGGTGTCAGTCAGAGGGAAGAAGAAGAGGAAGAGAAGTGAAGCTGTGGCAAAGGAGTTAGCAGGCAAACAGAGGAAGAGACTGAAGAGGCTGAGGACATCTGCTAGTTTCCATTAATCCATTATAATCAGGATTTGGTTTACATCTCACAACACAATGCTGGTAGACTTTCTCTTATCCTACTCTTCATCCCTTAACCCCAACGGAGAATGTTACTCAGCATGGATATTGACATTACAGGAAAACTTCATTGTAATTCCTACACCACTTCATGTATTATTTTCCCAATGGAAAAATAATTAGGAAAAAACCCCCACTTATGTTATGTGTTTTGTGTATTCTGCAGTGCTCTTTTCCCTTCTAGATTACAATGACATGGTATGTCAATAAATTACAGTAAAAACATTAATTTGAATCTTGTCAAGTCTCTTGCCACTGACCTCCCACAATTACAGTCTACAAAATCAAAACCCTACCCATACAGTTTAAAACAAAACATCCCTCCATAGTTCACTGTTATATTGACAACATGACTAATCAATTTGACTGTTTTATCCGAACACAATGAAACAAGGAATTGTCATTCAGAAGCACTGACATGTTCATTGACACAGATATTTGCTTTCGAAGTATGTTGAGGAAGAGACTGGAGTTTGCAGGTAATCCATTGTGTTTTGCTGTTTGTACAAATTGTTTTGAGAAATTGAATTACTGTTTTGCAAATGTTGAAAATTCTATGAGAAATGGACCAAAGTAAGTGAGGAAAACCCATAGATAAGGGTAAATACATAAATAATTAAATCTGACCAGCATTATGAAATCATCCAGGATTTCACCTCAGACTCAAACAGACTTACACAGCGCTTCCTCCTCTCCCTGCTTAGTTTCGGTTGTGCATTGATATCTACTAAAAGGAGAGCTTGGCTTTCATGACTGAAACTTCTGAAACTGTATTTCAGCTTACCAGTACGACGGCTTTTATGAGTTTAAAAACTAGCTGGTTATTTTCACAGGCATAAACATTATTATCTTCCAACCCCTCTTATTCAATACATTGACACACCTTTGTGATTTGAGACCATGCAGCAAATTGTATTTGCATACCAGTTCTCATTTGCTTGCAATAAATTACACAGGATCTCTGATTGGTTCAAAGCTTTGGGGCAAAGCATTGGATTGTCCAATGACGCATAGTCAAGTGTTTACTGAGATATTACAGAAATCCATGTGGGACATATATAAAACCCTGCACTGTGAGAAAGCACAGCAGATTCACAAGTCAGCTCATCGGTTACGACTTCAGACGATCTATAATCACAAGGTTAGTAAGAAGATAAGATTATTTACCTTTCATAACTGTTTTTATCATTTGTTGTTTTTACAGCGTGCAATTTTAAATGTGATGCAGCATATTTTGAGGAACATGAGTAACTTTCACTGTACAGCAAAACAAAGGGAGGGAAATGTGAATCTGCTGCATTTGTATTACTAGCCTAATTTGTTTAATAGACAAAACCCCATTTAAAGCTATACAACTCTACTGGTCGACTGAACAACCTCAGAAATCCAGACAGAATGGAGGAGAGAATCAGATTAGGACAAAATGTTAAAATATGAAGAAGCTTAAATCACATTTGAAACTGAAAAAATATATGTATATATATATTTTCTCCAACCAAGTTTATATATGTATATTTTAAATGTCTGTACACTGGAACAAAGTGGAGTTAAAGTCTTCTTTGCGTGCACCAACAAAGCTGACTGTTTCTCTTTACAGGGAATCATGAGCATGCTTAAACTCAGGACACTCCTTCTTGGTTATGCCCTTTTTTTCTGCCAGACGTCCTCGAATGCGGCACTATCCAGGTGAGAACTGGAGCATGCTATCTGCAACAGTTAGACTTTTTCAGTTAAGTAACTGTCAAAAGAAAGTTAAAATATATATTTCTGAAATTATTGAAATGCTAAAACTTCTTCATCTGGATGGAATTGCTCGTGCCTTTAAGATTACAAGTATCACTTAAAGTGGATTATCTTCATTTGAACAAGTTTTTGATCTTTTTACCTAATGTTTGTGTCAGAGGCAGAGAGATCAATGCACCAACTGAATGACTGTTTTCTCAACTAGTAAGGAGTCCCTGTCAGATGGGATCACACTATTGAACAAGGATGCTGAAACGTTACTCAGAGCCATCAAAGAGTTCGTGCAGATAAGCTCAGATGAACCAGCAAAACAACCAGCTGACGGGGAGAGGTATGGCTTGAATGTTCCAGGTCATCTTTAAATAGTCAATCCTTTCTGTTGATCTAATGAAACGTAACATGGTTCTGTGTACAAGTCCAACAGTTTGAGCTTGGTGATCATTTTGAAGGTATACAGCGAGGTTTCTGAAACATATAGGAGAAGTCAGATGGAATGGATGGCCTTCGTTCATTCATATTCATTCATTCATTCATTCATTCATTCATTCATTCATTGCTGTCACATTAGTTTTACATAGGTTGTTTGCAGTTCAGCATGAGTATAGAATAATAATGTTTGCATGATGTCAAACATCCCAAAACCAGGCATGACAGACAAACCATAGCACAATGGCATAAAATCTAAGCTGTTTCATTTTGGTTAGCATCATCCACCTCTAAGATTTGTCAGCATGCCTGTATAATATCATATAGAGCTGTTTTGTAAACGCATGTAGCCAAAGGTCAATATCTGCATGTTACTGTCCTGTAAGCCTTTGCATGTTTCTCTCCATCTCCAACAGCTGGAATAGACCCATGTCAAAGCGCTGCACCGGCTTGAGCACATGTGTGCTTGGCAGACTGTCCCAGGATATTCACAAACTGCAAACCTATCCTCGCACTGATGTGGGAGCAGGGACCCCGGGCAAGAGAAGAAGCCTTTCTGAGCTATATGAAAACTACATCAGCACATACAATTGAAGTTCTGAGTTTTACACCAAATGATTGTTTTTCGAGTTTGCTTGTTTGCCTCTCTCCATGTGTTTGTGTCACCAACTTAAAATAATAAAAACTAATTCAAAACTGTTGCAAATATATTCAATACAATAAAAAAATTAACAGCTATTATTGAGCCTAGTAGTTATTTTTTCTTTGTTGCAATTTTGTTCATTCTTGATGAATTCAACATTCATCATCAAGCTGCTTTTATCCCTAACAATGTTGCTGAACATCAAGTTGTATGAAGAATGAAAGGAAACAGGAAAACATGTTTTGCTTGTATTCATTTAATCACATCAGAAATATTCTAACTTTTTGTCTTTACCCCTCCCTTTTCTTTTTTTTTACAAGCAATTTGACAGCACAAAAAAGGGCATGCAACACGGCCACCTGCGTGACGCACCGCTTGGCTGACTTTTTGAGTCGCTCAGGTGGACTTGGACACAGCAACTTTGTTCCCACAAATGTTGGTGCGCAAGCATTTGGCAGAAGAAAGCGGCATGGCCTGATGCAAGACCAGATACATGGTATGTTAGTAATATATTTTTCTAAAAGAGATAATCATGTAGTGTAAAGATTAGGAAATTTCTCTTCTTGAATATATGGGTGAGTTTGGATTTATTTATTTTCTTGTTACTATTCATTTTGGAACTTCTATGACATCGTCCTCTTGTCTTTTCCAGTTTGAAGAGTGGCAAGATAAATACTATTAAAATAAATCTTTATTGTTTTTTTTTTTGTTTTTTTTTAAATCAGATATGTTTACATTTGGTCCAATCCATCTAAAATGAACCTAAAAAAAATACAAAAATCTACAACAACATCCTGACTTTTCTGCACTTTTACAACTAACTTTATAGATGCTTTTTTCTGAAACTGTTGCACCCTTCAGCAAAAATCTAAAACTTTTCTTCTTTTTTTCCCCTCTCCTTAGCTCAATAGATCAGGCTTATCTTCAGAGACAAACCTCCATCATCGTGTAGTCACGGTAGAAGCACCTTAAGAAGAAGCAACAGTTCATTCCAGAAACTATCCTTCACAAACATGGAGATGTGTCTTTCATTTAACTAAATGGTCTATTGTTAGTGATTAGAAAACAAAGCTGCTTAGAGTGACAAGAGCAGACTCATTTTCTCTGCCTTGACCTCTGGCTCATCTGCATTTCTGACCCCTTGCTGCTGTATTACAATGTGTCAAAATGGAAATGCTAAACTTTGCATCTGTTACTGACACATGTTAACAAATGTTCTATGGCTATTTCTGAACATTGATGTAAAACTCTTGCATTTTTCTGTGGATGAGATAAATTACTTGTGAAAGATAAATGTTGGAATAATTGTAACAGGGGAGCAGGAATAAATAGTATTTTAGCTACTGTGTGACTGTATTGAATGAATTTTAGATGTGATTTATTAAAAAGGTACAGGTAGAGAATGAAACAGAGAACATCAACAGTTACTATATGTTATATGCAAACTTATAATGTCAATCTTGAACTGTAGATTGTAGGGAAATGAACATGTCTCTCATTTTGCTGGTTACAGCAAGTTACTACTTTCATATTAAATTCCACTGTGAACAATAAAAACCACCTTAACTAAGAGCTTTGTCTAACTTTGCAGAATTACGTATATAAAATAATTTGCATGATGATAAATCGATGATTGCATAAAGTTTAAACCAGAAGTTTGAAAAATATGAAATAAAAACAGACATACACATTTTTATCTTCATATCTGAAGTTAAATCAGACCAAATAGCCCTTAATTTAGATAAATCAGAATAATAATTTCCTTTCTATTTGCTAAATGCCACAATAATGCCACATCCCATTTGTATTTGGTAGCATCGTCTTTGAACTATATGACTTGGGTCAAACCTTTTGGGTTTCTCACAATATTTTGCTGGATTTCTGATCCATTCCTCCTGACAGAACCGGTGTAACTCAGTCAATTTTGTAAGGTACCTCTCTTGCATACAGCTATATGTATTCTGTGTATACAGAATTGTGCAGTATGTCCTCTGTACTTCCCACTCTGCTGATATGGCTACTGCTACCAGTACTAATAATAGTAAGAAAGTCATGTGGAAAAGAGACAATGCAAAAATCAAAGTTTGACCTCAACATGAGGCCTGAACAATCAAGTTCCTCTTCACTCAACTTCAACCAGATCAGCAAATTTCAAACAACCCCTAATAACTGAACAACTAGGAAAACATCTTCTTTTTTTTTTTTTTTTTACCACAATTTAATCACTCATTGACAAAGACAAAGGTCTATATACTGACAAGAGACATTTCTGGTTTTTAGCAGACAATAGCCACCTTTAACTATATCTGTAGACACACTTAAAAGCGGATATTTCGAACAGGCTAAAATCAGGTTTATCACACACAATGACCTTTATCCTTCAAACCTTTCAAACTGACAAACTAAATAAATACTCAATAATGATAAATCACAGCTGGAATCATGTGGCTTGTTAAGACAACAGTATGAAGTTAAGTTCTTTCAGTGGCCTTAATTAATCTATATTTAAACCTTTTTTATTTACAGTTTTTTAGGGTTGTGAACTCAACCAACTTTTTCAATCAATAAAAGATTTATGCTCCAAATGCTATATTTGTTGAACTGACATACAGTTCAGTGACAGATATGACTGTGAGACTAAAGATAGAGACGACCGTTTATAATGTGATGGATGCAAATATCACTTAGTATGCACAAAAACTATTTTATTGAAAGTAAAGAAAAATTGCTTTTTGAACTTTCTTCATTATGAAACTTTTTGTTTAAACAATTTAATTCAGTCTGAAAGCTGTTAGCAAAACTTATGTTATCTTAGAGACGAATATTTGCCTCTTATAGTTCAAAAAAGCAAAGTAAAGCAGGTCATAGTTAATTATAATTAAAGGTAAAATAGCTTGTCCAGAGGACTCCAAAGTGCTTTACAGAGTCATGGTGGTAAGCATTGTAACCACAGCTGCACTGGTGCAGACTGGCAGAAACACTTTGACACCACTGGCACCAGGCAAGACTGGCACAAGGAAACATATCTGAGTTCAACAGAATGGGGCTTTGAATTAACAACCCAGTGGTCACAGGACAAACTCCTACCTCTTGAGTCACTGATGTCTTCAGAGGAATTAAAATTAAGTGTTGTATATTAACAGCCTGGAAGTAGTATTTGACTTTTCATGTTTCAGATCATTAAACATATTCAAAGATAACCAAAGTAAATATGAAAAGTTTTATTTTTTTTTTCAATTTGAGAAAAGTTATCAAAACCAACCTGTCGCTATGTGATAACTGTACTGTCCCCTAAACCTAGCAACTTGTTGAGCCAACCCTCGGAAAAAACCCCAAAATACCATCAAACATTTGAATTTACAAAAGGAGAATTCTTTTTTTCAGAACACAACATTGATGTCAAGATATGTTCAGGTTTTGCTGGAACTGAGTAAAATTCATTGGTCCATTATTTATAGCATGAAACTGAAACTGCCAGTCCGTCCTAGTCCATCACAGTACCACCACTATGTTTGACGCTCTGCATTTTTCCCCCTGAAATATTAGTTTCATGTCAGAAGTAAGGAGACCGACCTCTTCTTTCTGATCTATCCACAGTGCATTTCCCCAAATACTCAGATGTTTTTTTTGGCAAATCTGAGACGGGACTTTGTGTTCTTCTTGGTCAGCAGTGGTTTTGGCTTTAGAACCATCCTGTGGAGGCCATTTTGGCCCCATTGTTGAATCATGCACTGTCTTAGATGTCTTTGGGGGTTCTTTTGTGACCTCCTTGGAGAGTTGAAGATGTACTCTTGCAGTCATCGGGTCAGCTGCGCCTGGGAATGTTCACCGTTGTGCTATTTTTTCTCCATTTAAAAATAATAGCTGTAAATATGATTTGCTTGAATCGCAAAGCTTTAGAAATAGCTTTGTAATCC
Source organism: Brachyrhaphis terrabensis (assembly GCA_903067065.1). Taxonomy (NCBI): domain Eukaryota; kingdom Metazoa; phylum Chordata; class Actinopteri; order Cyprinodontiformes; family Poeciliidae; genus Brachyrhaphis; species Brachyrhaphis terrabensis. The sequence continues at coordinate 24,353 of CAEGAG010195034.1, forward strand.
AAACTGGTTGAAGGCAATTAGTATTTCTCATCTGTTCTTGAATTTTATTATATCTAAGAAAAGAATGCTGCCTTTACATCTTTTACACTTGTGTTTGCTGACAGGTTCTATTTATGATAATTAGCAAAAAGCACCTAGATTTCAGCAGAAATGGCAGGTTGGTTTTGATAACCTTTGTAATTCCAAAGGTTTAACCTTTGTGATTTCAAAAGTGAGATTGTAAAGTACATGGGCAATAGCTTGTAGATTTCTATGTGACTGGACTGGTTAGCTGACTTTTAACATGTTCAGTGGCAAAGAAAAAACATGCAACATAATTTGCAAATCAAATAGTCTAAAATATACATTTCTGGATTATTTCAATTAATTTATCTTTAGCAATTTGAACAGAAAGGTTACTCTGATGTCAATAATCAGACTGGCCAGAGGACAACTGGAGCTCAATATACTTTTTTAAATTTTTGCAGTCTGACTGTGCTATGAGAGGCAAACCTTTTAAACTGAAAGAGTCACAATTGTAGAGACAGAGTTGATTGGTGGCTGTATATTGCGACTGAATACATGGAGGAAAGCACAATATGAAATATCTGTTCAAAGCTGAAGACCAGGTGAACAAAAAGAAAATACTAATATAAAGAAAGGAGTATAAAACTGAAATAATGTGGAAGACATGAAAAATGTTTAAAGTGACAAAACTGGGCTAAGAAGCTTGACTGAGCTTCATCAGTGGAAAGAAACAAGTCTGACTGAAATGAAATAATAATAAGAAAGAAAAAAAATCTAATAAAAATATCTTGATGACTGTGGGTAATAAGTTCCTGTGCTGAGCAAATTACCATTAATTTGATAATTTTCCTCCACAGAAGGTTACGCAAAAATTTGACTTTATTATGTTGCTGCAATTCTAAAGTGGCCAGCATAGCATTGTGCAGTATTATTACAAAGACGTATTATTTTGTAAATGTTGGGGATAATACATTTTACATTTGCTTTTTCCTTGTGTTTGGTTTTCGTCTTTCACAGTTATGAATTTGTAACAACATAGTCCTGAATATTCCTTCATCCCCAGGAGCTGGTGACGACAGTTCTAACAGCCCTCTTGAGGGTTGCCTCTATTTCTCCTGGGTACATGTGTAACAGACCTTAAACTTCAAGGTTGCAAGTTCTGCTTAATTGATATATTTGATCCAACAGTCAGCTTTTGGAGACCATCTCTTGGCACAACATCTTGTTTGTTCCCCCTGTCGGCACCTGCAGCACCTTGCAAGTGCCGACGTTTTTAGACGGAAAAAGTTTCCTGAAAAACGGAGACTTGAGAGGTATGGCTCTCAAGTCATTGAGAGTCATTGTTATTTGTTAATCAAATAACAACAAAAGCTGTAAAAATGTAGTCTTGTAGATTTTGCGACTGTGGCGGAGTAGTAAGAGTAGTCGTCTTGCAATCGGAAGGTAGTAGGTTCGATTCCAGCTTCCTCCTGTCACATGTCGATGTGCCTCTGGGCAAGGCGCTTAACCCCAAATTGCCTACCGATCTGCGTATCGGTGTATAAATGTGTGTAAAGTGCTTTGGGTGGTCAAAAATGACAGCAAAAAAGCGCTATATAAAAAAAACAATATTATTATTATTTTTGTGAGAATGTAACAACAAACCTTAAATGGGCAGTGTTATGTATTTTCCAGACACATAATGCCATTTCATAGCACAATCAACTAATTGTGTTACCTTCAGTCAAAAAAATGCTAAATATGACCTAGAAGAAAATTGACTTTGTAATTTAATGCCTTGAATTTGGGCCTCTGTCTGTTTCTGAAACTCGGCCTTCAGGAAGTCATCATTACAGTGCTTCTCTATTAACTCCATAACAACATTTTTACCAGCAAAGCACTGAGAAATAGCTTGTACTATGAGCTGAACAGATGTGCAGTTCCACTAGGTGTTTTCTAATTGTTGCTGGCTAGTCTGAAGGAGCTGAGGGGAGGAGTGGCAGTGGACGGCGGTTTTTGATGAGAGAATAACATTGTAATATGATGTAAAGCTCAAAAAAGTTGATTTTACAAAATACTGCCCCTTTAACAATTTGAAACATGTTCAAGAGACGAATCTTTTTAAGATTCACTCTTCTCTCTCCCTGAGTGAAGACAGACAGTATATGTCTCATTTGATTAAAAGGAACAGAATGGAGTTATTTTTAGATGCAAGTATCCATGTGCAAATACCCCAAACACAGTCAGTGAAGGAGATGAGCGGTGGTGTTGGAGTTGTTCATTGATCTCAGTGGAGTTGTTTGACATCCTCAAGAGGATGTCAGATTTTTGGAGTGTCTGGAGACAAGCATCTGTCACTTTTGTCTTGTCACCATCTGGGTGTCAGACTAGAAATAGCGAGAAGAGAGCAAATCCGTATTTGAATCTTATTTTGTTAAGAAAGTCCAAAAACGTTGTTTGGCAGATTTTAGGTTAAAAAAAAGAGAAGAAAAAAAAGAATGTAAGATAAGGCATTTTGAATTCATTTACCATAATTTGGAAACATCACAACAGACAGCAGAAAAGGACACTAAGCATTCTGTCTAATTTGGCTAATGATTAAACAGAGTGTTGCTTATTTGAAAACTGATCAATAATTTTATCTTATTCAGCTATCTCAGGACCCTTTTTTGACATAGAAATAGAAATCAAAGAGGAGACTTTTTTTTTTTACACTGTATTCACCCAAAATATTCACTTACCAGTCCAAATCATTGAATTCAGGGGTCCAATCACCACCACTGCCACAGATGTATAAAATCCAGTCCATGGTTTCTGCACGTATTTGTAAAAGGATGTGTTTCTCTGGACCTTTGTGACTTTAAAAATGGGAATGAAATAGACTTATGCTTCAATAGAAAGTCCTGTTGTGAAAATTGAAAAAAAAAATCTACAATCAACTATTAGTAATATAAAAAAATGGAGCGTGTGAGGCCACATAAAATTACAGAGTGAGGTCAAAATGCTAAAATACATGACGTGCACAGGTTGCCAGCTTTCCATGTAGGAACCCATGGAGAACCCTGTGTGGAGGCAGGAGCATCAATGCAGGAGTCAAAGAAAAGGCTTCGGAGGCATAGGAACACTGGGGGGCTTAGGAGAATGAGGAGCGACATCTAGCGCCATGGAGCAGGTTGTGGATGTGTCAGCATCAAGCTTTTCCAACCCCGGTCAAAACCATAGGCCGACGACACGTCACAATGAGCTGGATCCCTGCTGGAAATCTCTCTCTGGATCTGAGAAGCAGGCTAAGGGCGGGTCAGCACAGGACTAGTCTGACCCTCGTGGAAAGAGTGTGGGGCGTCGGTACGTGGTGCCCAGTCTATTCCAGTCTAGTAGTCTGAATAACAGCCACCTTCAAGTGAACACAGGAACCAGGGATGAAAGAAATCTGAGGACAACAGACAACCAGGCCACAAGTGAACAGAAAACACAGACTTAAATACCTTAGGGATCAACTGAAAACAGGTGAGCGCAGTTAAGAAACAGTTATCGATCATGACAACATTTTGATCAACATTACATAAGCAATTGAAAATGTAGGAATTGTATATAATCACTTGCATGATGTCCAAACACATTTTAAACTTGTTGAAAGAAATAAGAAAATGCCTTCTTGATGTGCACAAGTGACACAATGATTGAGCAAGTAGTTTTGAGAATCTCAATTCTGTTCTGAGAAATGCACCAAAGCGACTGAGAAAAACTAGAGAATCAGGTGCCCTTAAAGTTCATGTGGGTGCAAAAGCAAGTGACTCAGTACTTTTGGCAAAATGATGTAGATGGATAAGAAAAAACATGACGCAAGAATCTGGACTCCTCTGGGGTGTGCAGGAACAAAATGTGAACTAACCATGAAACTTCAACAAGGGGATTTTGTATTTGCCGTTATTATTTTTTTAAAGTAGTAAATTCTTTTTTTTTAAGATTACTTTCTGGTCTGTCAAAAAACCTTTTAAAGGTACAATTAGTAGCCTTCAAAAGTGAATGGAAATGCCAGGGGTTAGACAACTTCTCAATTTCTTCCAATTAGTTTGCCGTGCTGAGCAAAGGTGTTGGAAGTTATGGTTGTTGTCTTGTTTAACATAGCATCTGGTGATCGTTTCATAAAAAAATCCCAGCAGTGGTGATTGCTACCACATGTTACACTCATATTCACCAGTCCACAAAATTTACTGGATCCTTTCTGGTTTCAGTGATCCCCCACTCCCACTTTTAAAAATGGCTAAAGATTTCATGCATGTCTTAGTCTGGTGATAAATAGGACCCAAAGGTCATTGCTAAAGTAGCTGGCTGTACACTGAGCAGTCCCACTTTGCTGTGTGCAAGTGTGTTGACTGAAAGGTTGAGCGTGCTGCTGGAATCAGAGTCACCACACACAGACATATCTAAATGAAGTAAAGTTGTGGTATTCATTGTGTTTAGCCACTCTTGACCTTTAGTCGATTTACCTGGGATACTGACAAAAAAAAGGCTGCAAGTTAATCAGCAGTCGAAGCTCTACTTTTAAGCTAACGGTAAATTAAGCATTAAATTTGGAAATGAAGATCACAATCTGGAAGAAGAGTTTGGAAGTAACGATTCCAAATAGCTTTAGGATTCCTCATAGAATTTCCACACCTGTGAGATTTAGGGATCTGTGTCAGTGGCTGGTTTGATCTACTCATTTCTTTTTTATCAAGTTCAAAATCAGTGCAAACATCTACCAGAAAATTTCAGTGCCCTCCCTGATTCCATTGAAATGATTACCTTTCATGGAGATGCTGATGTCATATTCCAGAAGGACATCGTGCCTGGCCATACTGTCAAAAGATCCAATACCTGCTGTACTGAGCATGGTATCATGGTATCATAACCCCCAAACTCACCTGACCCAAATCCCACTGAGAATTTACTGGACCCAATATTGGAGACTGACCAAAGGCTGCTATTAGCAACCTGGGTTTTCAGTGCCAGAGGCTTATTACCTTCTTGCCATGCCATGCTGTGGCAATAATTCATGTAAAAGGAACTCTATATAAGTACTATCCTTTAGCGTACTTCAACCTACTTTTAGGTGGACACTTTTTATTAAAAATAAAAAACCCTGCAAATCAAATTTTTAATTTATTCAAACCTATTGAGAGCTCTGTGTCTTTGGGTGTATAAGTATATACTTATGCTTATCAGTTGATAGGTGAAAGAGCTGAAAACTAAAGAAATCTACTGAAGAGATTGAAATAAGGAGAAGAATAACCTGATTCCAACAATAAGCATATATGGTAAACCCTCAGAAATAAAGGGAACAAAACTGCTTTTTCAAAGCAATACCAACTGGTGGCTATATGTGTGGGGACAGTATGAAGGCACATAGAGATAAATCTGTACTGCATGGATTCACCTAACAGTTCTTGATGGCAGTGAGGGTGAATTTTTATTTTAAAATAATTACTCAAGAACTCCAGGGATTTCGATTTATACCTATTTTGACCATAAGACAGTAAGCCTCAGTAAGCAGCCAAGTATTTGAAGGAAGATAAATGTATTGACTTGTTTGTTAGGGAAGATTTAATGCAAAGGACAATAACAAAATGACAACAGTGCTGGTAAGTGGCCTCAATTTAAAAAACAAAACAAATAAAAGAAAAGATTGATTGTCACACAATAACTTTATGTTTCTTTCTAAAAATGCTCAAGAAATAATAGGTTTATTAAAACCTAAAGGAACAACCTAAAATGTTTTTTACATGCTTATTACATACTTAATTCCATACTTATTATGCAGAACAAAGTAATTAAACAATATATTTAAGTCTAATAGTGGTGTAGTGAATTTCTAAATCATATTTAACATTTCTCATAAATAGTACTTTATCGTAATCCAAATTTTTCATATTCACTTTTGCCATCCAACATGTGAGGAATCAGTTTTGTTTTTAATTATTATTATTTTTTTATCCATGTTGTGCAAGGTGATATATGCTGAACTAATGTCACTCTGTCACTCGTTGTTTGGGATAAAATAAAAATGCAGACCAACACTGATAAGTTTTCTCAGCTTCACAAACACATTCTGCTGCCTTGAAGAGCCTTTTCAATAATACAACACATTCATTTTATATTCATAATGTTCTGCAGTGAACACTGCATCCAAATCTACTGGGTTTTAATTTAATATAATTTCACAGCCTAATTTGGCTTCCTGCATGTCAATGGTAATGAAGTCTTTGTATTTGATGTAGATTCCCTCCAGTTAGGTTTGCCCAAATACTTTCAAGATCTCAAGATGGTGTTAAATTCAAAGAGAAAAAGAAAATCCCAGGGCTTTCAATTGTGTAAGAAAATGAAGAATTTGATATCAAAGAGCTAAAACACATACAATGACTTTCAAGATTCAAATAGTTTCTTAAGGTCTTAATGTTTATTTTCAATGTGTGCTACCTCTCTCTCTCTCTCTCTCTCTCTCTCTCTATATATATATATATATATATATATATATATATATATATATATATATATCTGTTTACAAATCTTAATTTTTTATTAATGTATCCACTTGAAACAGTAATAAAGAAAGTATGTTATGAAATTCTGTGTATGCTTCATGTCCAACGGAAAAGGTTTCATTTTAAAATATACGTAATATTTCTTTACATCCCCTAGATGGCAGCAATGAATTAACCATCTCGAGTAGTTACTTCATCAATTTTCATCCTTCTGTTTTCCGTATGTCAGGATTTTAAATATGCTAAATAATCCTCCCATCTTCAAAACTATTTAGAATCAAGCAAAAAAATTAAAATAAAATAAAATAAAAATAATAAAAGTAAGTAAATAAATAAATAAAGTATCTCAAACTATCTAACTAAATGAAACTGTATATAGAAAAATGAAGCCAGTTCTTGATATGTGAGCCTTTGGTGAACTAATTTAGCTTCAACCAACAGCATGCTTCATCATTAAAATCTGATATCTTCTAAACACACTTTTAGACTTGTTATCTAAGGGCTTCATTACTTCAATGTGCAACTCCAAGGCTCAACCAATGTGGTTGTTTAGCTGGTTAACCACTTTTCACTGATTTCACAGTTTAACATTCTAGCAGCCATCATGGATTAAGATAAATCAAATAATTCACTGTCTGCGCAAGATGGACATGGCCAATTCACAAATTAGCAACCACTCTCAAAGCATACTGTAACTTTCTTGTGTGTGCAGCATATTTATATTTCCAAGAGGAACATTAGCATTTCTGAGGTCTCCACTGTGCTCTGTTTTCCTGTAATTTTTCTTAACAGCCACTATTGTAATTATGGGAATATTCCTTCAAAAAATCAAAAAGGAAAATCAGGTCTTTCTTTGCTGATGATCTGATTAATTGGAAGTGATGGAGGAATTTATACAAAGACATGCTTGATGAAAATGCCCATCTGATTTTCTCTTAAAAGAGTCACACAACATGCAGCCCTAATTGTTACACTCCTCGTTAGGCCTTGGGAGCTTGCTGGGTAATGAAAAAGCTGCAGGCAATGGCACCAACCTGATGTACATTCTCATCAATCAGGCATATATCTTGAAGCAAAAAGCATCTACAATGTTGACAGCTGGCATGAAAGGAAATGACTAAATCTGGCACTGTAAATTGTAAGGACGGTTTCAGTGGTTGCCCAAATGGGAAAGATTTGCTCCCAAAAAACAAAGGTCATTGTACTTTGCTTACAGGCATTGAATTAGTTTACTGAATACCATCAATCCATTCACACATCCGCCCGTCCGTCATACCCTTTGCAGGGTTGTGAAAAGCCTGGTTCCCAGCAGTCATTGGGCAAGCAGGAGTAATTATGCATTTGGATGTAATTACACTTATACCCAAATGCAAAAAAACCCCAACAAAAAGTAAATAAATAGATACTGTAAGTAAGTAAAATATCAAATGGGTATATTTGTATTTTATTTGCAATGAAGCCCCTTTTATTTCATATTTTTCCACCTTCTACGTTCCGTATGTGTAGAATAGTAAAGAAGTAAATATAAAGGTAAGAAAGTAAATAAATGAAAAAAAAATCTGTTAAAATTAAATCTTTTAAAGTGGTGTTTTTGATTTTCAACTATTTAAAGGCATCCTGGTTTAGTCCATACATATGGTCCTACACTCACAGTCAGGACATTGTGACACATACCATCTCTGGTCTGACATTACATTGCACACACCATAGATAAGACGCTCACATACAGCTCACATTGTCTTCCAGCCACACTTTTAACTTCAAAGGCTCACTCGCCCTTGTGTCTCAGGAGGAATTGAGGCACGGCAGCAGCCAGCCCTTGCTGCTCTGCCATGGTTAACTATGGCTGCGGGCTGCAACACCTCCCCATGCCTCCTGATACCGTAGCAGGGCTGCTGGTGAGGGGAGCCACTGTCCTGTAACTCCGCAGCACTCCTCCCATGTAGTTTATCTTGTGCAACATGTCCATTCAAAATTGATCATTATACACCATGATTGGGATTTATAATGGTGGCATCAGAAAATAATGAAATTAGGCTAACCCTAACCCTAACCCATAGACATGCTTGAAAGCTAAAAAGAAGAAGACTTTAGAAATGTTAAGTTAGAAAGGATCATAAGAAAGAGACCAAAATGAAAATATTTCTTCTTTGGATTTAAAAATGTATCAGTTCATGTGATGAATTTGTGGGCGCATTGATGCTTTTGCTCAGGTCTGGAAAGAGTCCATCCTGTTGAAATGGTGATGTTCAGCTCAAAGGGAACAATGTGCTGGATTTACTTTAGTATGAACAAAGCCTTTGTCTGAGGTGCTCCCATACTGAACGGGGGTCCAGAGTCCAAGAGCAGCTTTGAACTATCAGGTCAAAGACATCACAGAACCAACGCGCTGTTTCACATTCATCTTGTGTCTCACACAGGAGGTCCGTCACATTTGTCCTTTTGATTGTCCCGAGTTTCTTTAAAGCCATCCCTGGAACCATAGGTCATCTAAAGGCTTTTATGTAGAGAAAAACAAACCTTCTCTTCTTCTTCTTCTTCTTCTCGCTCTTCAGTCTAAGGGAAGAACTTCAGAGAGGCTGGCTGCTTCCACTTGTTAGCACGCCTCCCTGATGCAGCGAAGAACAACTGAATCAGCCCGTCAAATCAAATGAACAGGTAGAAAATAAAGTGAGCTTTAAGTGGAACACAGAAAAGGGCTTTACACATATCAACAGAAAGGTGGGCAAAGATATGAAACCTTCTGTCATGAAATATGCAAAGCAAGCCCACCACAGAGAATAGCTAAAAAACACAGGTTCTTTTGATGTTAAGTCCTTTGGTTGTGCATGTCTTCATTCAACTAGCCTGTGGATGTTTTAGCCTTCTGTAAAACTTGCTCCAGTGCCGCGCTCCCTCCCTCTCTACATCAGAGTAATGTGGATCTGCAGTTCTGCCGATGATTTTTATTTCATGAACACCATAGTTTTCTTTGCCAGGTTTTATGAGCACCCACCAGAGCTTTTACTATTCTTTTTCAGTATCCTTTCATAATTGTTGCTAACAACATATCAGTTGGTATGTTTTCTTTCGCAACGCAGCAATGGTCTCAGCAGTGTTACATTTATTGTTCACCGCCTTTACTGAGATTTTCTTCATAAAAAAAGTCTTCATTTTCCCCTCACAGACAGATGCTTCTTCTATGCTCAGTTTAATACTAAAAGTAATACAAATGGGACTAATAATCAATCAACCGTGGAACACGTATCCTCTGACTCCAGGCTATTATTGCTTGGGTGAGCCTGTGTGAGTTGGGCCATATCGACTCTGAGTTTTGATGATCCATTCTCAGATGAGAGGAAGCACATCAGAGCAACAAAGTGGGTGATGAAACAATTCCTTACATGCCAGAGCAAATAATTACAGAAACGTTGTCTTCACCCCGTCTCTCCGCGTTGTATCTTACTGTGTGATCCTGCAAGGACCACTTGCAGCCATCTGATCACAACTGGTCTAACACAAGCAATCCTGAGGAGAAACTCACAATTGCTTAGTATTCATTGGGCATAACAAGGCCTTTGATGTAGCCAGCATTCTTTAATTTTTTTTTTTCCTCACCGGGAGATTTAACATTTAATGAGACCTGACATAAGCCTGTTTAGAAAATGTGAATATTTCAGATAAAAGCAAATTGTGTTCACCAGAGTCAACGCTCTCCGAGGTGGTCAGACATTCGTTGTCACCTGTGTGCTCTCTCTGATGCAGTGCTGCAGCCAGAGCCTTTGTGTAATGGGGTATGGTCATTAAAACGGACCCATTTCAATCCCTCTTAATCAGCACCGCACGTGTCACGGGGAGAACAGAGCCTGAAGCAAAAAAAAAAAAACGAGTGCATAATTTATAACTGTAGGTCGACCCATGCAATGAGTGCCTATTATCTCAACAAAGATACATTACTCTCATCATTCCTTATTTGCTTTATCTCTTGATTCACAGCTCTGTTTTCACGACAGCACAGCGATTCTCTAGACGCGATTTTGACGTATGGAATTTGGCACACAATACGTATTTACCCCACACACTTCAAGATGTATTCATGGCAAAGAAGAGTTTTTCCCTTTTCTGCTTCTGTTGAACAATTCCTCTGTCTGTGAGTGTATGTAAGAGACACACATGAGTGCGAGGGAGCGAGTGAGAGTCTGCAGGAGAGTGTCACAGCGAGCTGTGACTCTGCAGGTGTTTAAACTGTGGTGATGTAATTGGTCACAAGGGGAATAGAAACAAGAGCTTCACAGTCCTTGATTTGATCCCTTGGTTATTGATTTCTCAGTCTGCTTCTAACAGAAATAATTGCCACATGTAATGTATTATTCAATTACAAGACATTGCTCTCAAGTTTGGGTTTGATGGTCCTTTTTGATTCACTGAGACCTATAGATAATTCAACACTGTCGGCCTATTAAGAGGCGCGAATATTAAAAGGTGTGCGTTAATCCTGCCTATTTATTCGCAACCGTGACATTCACCGGCTCTCAAAGTTTCCCATTTTTGTCCTTTGTATAGTTGAAGGGAGTGAGCTTAACTTTGGCTCAGACATTCCCTTATTGTAAAGCTCACATGTCTTATATTATGGTGCGAAACTTTTTAACATTTTCTTTGAAACTGAATTGGAATAGCACAAACTATATCTGACAGCTTAAGACAGAATCCACAGCCAAACAAAATACATGGATACTTAAAAACTCGTGTCAATTCTGAACTATTTTGGTCATCGTTAAATGGAAAAATATTAATTTAAATATTAATAGCAATCTATTTATTGTACTACATGAAACTGTATGCTTGAATATATATATAGTGTCAGGGAGGAAATTCCACAGACGTTTCAGAGAACAAGTTGTGTTTTGTGGATTAATGAGTTCTTTGAGACATGTTCATAGATGCATAGGTGTGTGAGGAAGGAAATCTCATATTCAATCCTGGTGGAGACAAAAAACAGTGGAGAGAATAGAGGATAGGGTTAAATCGTCCTTGGTAAGACACTGTCAATGTCCCAGACTTTGACTTAAGAATATTTGTCCATTCTAACCAAAATCTTCTCTAGCCTTCTTGATCCGTTTCTGTACTGTGTTTGCAGGTATTTTGAAGAAAAGTCCAGGTTTTTTTTGTTATTTCAGTGTTGCCTCATGTATTCTTCATCACTCTCTTTATCGTGCCATAGTTGATGTATAATGCAATGGAAATTTTTGAAATGTTTATCCTGACTAATACTTTAATACAATGAGAACCATTTTCATATCTCTTCTCCCTCAAGGATACAAATTAGCAAATATGAGGCTTATTCTATCTGGGCAGTACAACTTAACTCAAGTCAGATGTGGTATAACTCAAGCAAACACTAGCCCAGATTTTACCCCAGAATCTCTTTACAGTGAGTGCTGACTACCGGGACACAATTTAGTCTTGCCTTGTCAGTCTCCCGGTCCAAACCACATCCCTGTAATTTCATTTATATATTCCTTATTTTAAAGTCTCCTGATGAATACTGACAAAATATGAAAAGAATAAATATTTCTTCTAAATTTTTGAGTTTTTGATTAAGTAGTTCGAAAGTTGGTCATTGCTCATTCTTGCTGCCATGTATAGCTGAGACAGTCTGGGTTCCTCAGTGTGTTTATATGACCCGTCTTATTATAGTTTTCCTCTTTGACATGATAGTTAAATGTGACCTTTACAGCTGAGCAGTTTCTGCTCTGCCGACAGGATAATAGTTATTGCTTCATTCAGCTAAAAGGAGGCATCAGGTCTTGTATTGAAAACACTACATCTTCATTCCTGCGCAGCACAGTGTGACACAGTTTTAATAATCAGCCGTCCAACACTTGTTTACATCTTGCTTTCCAAATCATGTTCTGTTAATACCCACTCCTTTTAATATTTATCATCAGTCTTAATTGGTTTGATGTCGCTACATTGATGCCGCTGTTGACTTGCTTGTTGAACTGGCCCCTCCGTTGGTTCAAAGTCTTTATCATCTTGACAATCAAGTCCGTTTCATTAAAGTTTCACTTTCCATTTTCATCAGAATGAGGCTGATTCTGTAAATCCAAAGGAGCCGTTGAGGAGTCTAACCCTGCAAGTGACCACAAGGGACGTACCCGGTCTGTATAAATTATCAGCGATATGAACCCGATCGAAGATGTTAATTGCTCCAATGGTTCGTTATGTGGGGAATTTTCATGCATATCATGCAATGATAATAAAAATGAATTTTTGAACAAAGGGATCTTAAAATAATATCAAGCCTATAGAGAATACCCACATCAAAAGGATAACTCAAAGCTTTGAAAATTTGTGGTCCAAAATATTAAGCATTAGCCTTGTGAATATTGTATTCAATTCAAGTTTGTCAAAGGAAAAAAAACAAAACCAGAGTTAATTAGCAGTTATTACAGGCCTTTTCTACCTAAATTTGACTTTCAAATATTAGCTCTTATATATAAACTGTGCTTCTGGCATCTGCAAATTAGCTTAGTGTATCTCTTCTAATTAGGTCTCATTGAACCCATGGCAACCCACACTCACTATAAAATTAATAATTCAGCAGTATAAGATGCAATAAGTGTAGTCATTATATGACACTTTATTCACATTGTATTAATTTAATACACATCACCTTTGTAATTTAGTAAAAGCACAGGTGAGATCTTAATTCTGTGATGAAGTGATCATGAATATTTACATACGAGTGTTTTAATAGCTTTCACTGGGGTTTGAGCTTCATAATTTGGTTTTAAATCAGTTGGGGTTTCATCATTGTCTCATTAGCAGACAACAAATAACTATCACCTTCCACCCAATAAAAAAAACTACGTTTCAAGCCATTAATCAATTATAAAATTAACCTAGTGCTCTTCAATAAAAGGAACATTTAATCCTCTCTGTGGCAAAACAAATAAATAAATGATTTATCAAAACCTGCCTCTCAGTCCTCACACTTCTCTTTCCTCCACCCATTTTCCCTCCCATCTCCATCCTCCTGCCATCTCTCTCTGTCAGCCATGATATTACCGCTTGCTACTGATCAAACGCACCTGCCAAGCCCTGCTAACATTCCTGAGCATGTTCTCTAATTACCCACAAAGCCTTTGCACATTTATACTCCTAATAGGGGATTTTCACAAATCGGGGGCAGGGTTGTGCTACATTACAATGGTATTTATTTCCTCATTTGGGAGGAAATCTCCAGGGGTAATGCGCACTACAAATGTTTGAAGGCAAACAAAGTTCTAATCCTTACACTAATGTGGTATTATGTTTTCCCTGTTGTATTCTTCATTTTAGAAATGCTAAACAACTGTACTTAAAAGACTCAGGGTCCCAGATAAACCCTTTATCCATCATCAACAGGGTTAACAGAAAGAAATAGGCACAATCTACAGTCTTAGCACAGGCTGGCTTTTAGCAGAGCCTATACTTTTGTCACCCTTAAAATGCAAAATCTGAAAAGGAATGTTATCAGTGGTAAATACAATTTTACAAACTGCAAATTTGCTTCTGTTTACTGGTTCTTCCTTTTCTATTCAGTACTTAACAGAACTTCTTTAAGCTAAAGTAACTCGGAGTCAGATAGATTTCCCATTATGTTTTATCACAATAAAAAGAGAGCTTAAGTTAGAATTAACATAATTTTAATGTTAACATAAAAAAAATGTGTGCAACGTGTATGCTGTTGATCATATATCTATATCAGCATAAACTCAATTTTGATCAAACCTGTTAATTTCAATGCAATTCAAAGATGTGATCAGATTTTAAAACCATCTTAGATATTAGTTTTATTCTCATTGTACCAACCAACAATTAAAGTCAGTTGATCATATAATACTTCCAGATATAATACTTCCAGACTTCTCCTCAGTCGGCATGTGGCCAAAAATAAAATGAAATATAGAAAAGAAAATTGGCTTTGGGTTTGTACAGACAAACATTCAGTATTGTCAAATGCAGTTTACATTATAGTCAGATGCTCCTAAAGTACACTCAGAAGCTTATATATTATGATATTAAGAGGGATGTTATTTTCTGTTACAATAAAAACCATAAGCATAATGTGCTAATATCACTATGGATGGAGACTGCTATTTTGATTGTTCCAATGAGATCCACTGTTCTCCGAAAGGAAGGAGAACAGTGGATCTGAGAAATGGCCAGGATTTTTAATTTCAAAATTAAATGAACCATTAGTTGGGATGACAATGGGGCTTTACAACCTGTGAAACCAATCAAATAAAATTAAGGTTATGAGAGATGTTTTAGGTTAAGTGAAGAATATAATAGAAGCAAGATCAAGCAAAAAACAGGATTTGCCTCTAAAGGAACAGCCCAGACTAAGCTGCAACTTTTCTGACTTCCTATTAGTGCTGTCTGTGCTCCTGTGGCAATCTTGTATGTAAACAAGATTAGTGGAGATTCAGTTTGATTTTTTTTAATTTTTTTTATCTTTTCACAGTTTTCACTTACTCCAGCCAGAATAGAAAGTTTTTTTGTTCTTGTGTTATCTACAAATTAAACATTCTGAATAAATGTGGGTTTCTTTATTCTTTAGCCTTGGAATTCCCAGGTACTGATGATTGTATGTTTTTTGACATAAATTCAATTACAGGGTTTTTGTTTCATTTCATTTTATTTATATTTTCTATTTAAGCACAAAACAGTCTCATTTTATTCAAGTGAAGTACTTTGTTTTAGTCTACTGAATTTGTCAACTTCCAGAGCTCTATCTGCAGTTTCCACATTATGGAAATCATACAGTCCCATATGAGAGGCTGTTCTAAGAAATGTACAAAATGAATATTTTCTATTAAAATATACAACTCTTTTCCATGTGGTTAAAAAGAACTGATGCAAATAATGTAAACTGAGCTAAATAATTAATCTGTTGGCATATGATAACCTTCTAACTAGCTACTTTGAGGTGTTTGAGGCCATATAAATTGTTAGATGTAAACATTTATCTATCTAAATAAAAGTCCAACTGAGCCTTCACTCCAAGGACTCCAAGGTCTAGCTACGGAGGGCTTCATCTGGGCTCAGTCAGTTTTTGTAAGCATCAAATATCATTTTTGTCGACAGAGAGCATTCACTGGGGAGGGTGTTTACTGCCTTTCCATTTAAAAGAGAAACAAGTTTTTCCTTAAGCTTGCTGCTTTCTGCATGGTTAGTTCCCCAATGTTCCTCTAATGGAAGGCAACCCACGCTTCCTGTTCTGAGCTGCAGAAACAGCGATGTGCCACATAGAAAAGAACAACATGTTATGGAAGTGCTTGTCTCTCCTCAAAACAAACAACCTTTACTTTCACCTGATAGATAATTTCCAGTCTTTCATTTCTTATATTTCCGTTTTATGTACAAAGCAGTTGGATTAATGTGACAAAAGTGCTGCTAGAATTAGATTTTAAAGCATTCAAATTTTGACAGGGTCAAAGAAATTTTTTTTGTCATTGCAATAGGTAACAATAAAAAGCATGAATTCATTCTTATATCTGCTGGAATGTACTTTTGCTGCTTTAAGGTTATTTTTTAAGACAAATTCCTTCATAGTTTTCAGACATTTGACCATGTCTGTTTTACCTAAAATAAAAAATGACTGGTGAGTTGTTGGGCTGTCACAAAATTAATTTATTGCATGCTTTCTTAAGCATTTTTCGCATATTCACGATCTGGTAAACTTATATGTCCTAAAGTTTAGAATGCAGCTGCTATTCCAAATCACTCCCTCCAGTATTGTCCTATAGAGCTTCATGTATTTGACATCCACTGTAGATCAAAATACTGTCCTGATAAAATAAGAAAAATACCAAAACAAAACAATAAAACGATTACAAAAGCTACAAATGGGAACAATTATATAATATGTAATTTTAATTTGTTTTTATTAAAATTTTTAAGAATATTTCTGTCCCAAATATCACTGAAAGAAATGGAAAGTCTGTGACAGGCTGTTCACACCAGATATTTATTTATACCAAATGCTCATTGCATTCACAACGGAAAAAGTATCAAAGTTTTGTTTAATGTAAAAACTTCTTCGAGTAAAAAAAGCAAGTTTTTTTCTTTTTTAGAATTTACCTTAATTTCTATTTCTCTGTTATTCAAAATAGGCTGTGAAGTCAAACAACTTCAGTCAAACAACCTGGCATATTCACACATTATGCCAGGTTGATACAAACGATATAATTTTGTTGAACTTAATTTTTACATTTAAAATTAACTGGTGGAGTAACGTAAACAAGCTCACTTAAAACTGATAATATAGTTGCAATGTTAACTGTCAAAATTAAAATCTTTACCAAATAAACACTTGTAAAACCTACCTATGAATGACTGAACGAGAAAAGTATTTAAGGATATTATAAGGAGGAGAATAAGCAATGGAGAGAATAAGCACATGTCTGCAACCTGCCACAACTGATCCCCCCAGCCTGTCTTCAAAAGCAAATGAAGAGCCTTAATAACAGCTGCCATAACATGAGCTCTTTTTAAGAGAGACGCCCTCCTTCCTTTACCAGTCTACCCCCTGCTGAGTGAAAACCCTCCCTTCACCAATCTAATTTCCACCAATCAATAAATGTAGACTTCAGAAGAAAAACAGATGAAACCAACGCTAATAGCAATTTTTTATTGTCCTCTTTTCAAATTAGAAACAAGCATTCCTCTTTTTGTACATGGCAGACGGAACAATGCCTCACATCCATCACATTCTCCAGACTGTTGGAATAATCGGTCTGCATATGTTTACAGCTTCAAAAGAGAAATCTTGTTTAGCCTGATAAAAGACTAGTATTTAATTTGTAATTAATTAAACTGTAATTAATAACATTGTTCAAATTTTTTTTAACAAACAGTGCGGTTCATATAAAGAATTTATCATTTTTCTTGATTCTATGTGATAAATAAGATGTAATTTAGACAACTTGACGAAGTGTTGGATTTTAAGAATGTTGTCGATGCAGACCAGATGGTGGAGCCAAAAACTCAGAAGTGAACACTTCTGATCTCTCATTTCTCCTAATGCAAGTTTCTTAAATGGCTCTATTGAGGATGTGCACGTGTGGGGGTGAGTGTGTGGGGGTGTTTGTGCGTGTGCGTGAGCACATGCATAATGTGTGAGTGCATGTATGAGCAAAAACATGCATGCATGTGTATTTACCCTCTCCTAAAAACACTCTCTTAAGAAACAGTGTACAGGGCTCATTTTCTGGGCTTACCCTACTGGCTGGTTCTGGGCTATGGGTGAATAATGGTTGAATTCAACTGTGAAACAGGAACACATTCCACACCCTCTGGAAAGCTAATAGCCAGAGCAAAACAACCACATCTGAACATTCAAAATTAAGGAAGTTCAGTGATAGAATGTCTGGGTGACTGGCATAAGTCACGCTTTGCCGTTGAAGAAAATGCAGCTCCTGGATATTGGTGAATGCTTCACAAAACCCTAACTATGTTTTAGATGTGCCTCAGTAGGAATGGGAAATAAGTCAATTTGACAAGCAGCCAGCATTTTGTTTGAGATGAGAATGCATAGGAATATTGGCAATGACATTTTGAGAATAAACATTTCTGTGATGGTAATTCTGGGTGTAGAAATACAACCAGTGAGAAATTTCCTAAGTGGAAACTGTATGTTACTCACTTTAAATCTTTTGGAATACTGTCTTTTCTATCTATCTATCTATCTATCTATCTATCTATCTATCTATCTATCTATCTATCTATCTATCTATCTATCTATCTAT
>CAEGAG010195218.1:0-62632 GCA_903067065.1 Brachyrhaphis terrabensis
GGAGCAGCTTGGAGTCCAATCTTCTTCAGCTGCTCCACTAAAGCTGCTAGCATGGTGTTCTTCTTTAGCACAGGCCTTGGTGTGAATGTCTCCCTGCACTGAGGGCAGCTGTGGATCCTCTTCCGATCCTCTTCATCCCAGTGGGTTTTAATACAGTTCATACAGTAGCTGTGTCCACAGGAAGTAGTTACTGGATCCTTCAGTAAGTCCAGACAAATCAAACAGGAGAAAGTTTCTCGGTTCAGCTGATTCTGCTCCATTTCTGCTCTCAGTCACAGTGACTGTGTGAGTTTCACTTCCTGAAAGTAGAATCAGGGTCGAAGTCTGATCTGTAAATAATATGTCAGTGCAGAGAGGCTGCAGCCAATCATCTTTCACCAGCTTCAAGGTGTGTTTAAGAGCAGAAAAATCAGCCTTAAGGAAAGACTGGAAGATGATTAACCAAGTGAAAAATACATCCAACAGTCCAGACAAGTTAGACATAGAACAAGGTAAGAATATGAGTAATGATAATGATTTATTACTTCTTATTATTTAAATTTTGGTATGTCTGATTGTACAACAAGCAATTGTGGCCCTACAACACAAATACTGCTTTCGAAAAAAAAATTGTAAATGTGAGTGGTGATTGGGGGTTGTTGACCTCTGATGACCTCTGGAAACTGTTATCTTTAAAATGGTAGCGGCACAAAAGATTTTTTTTCCCCCAATTTTGTTACATTTGAAGAAGATCTGGGGCGACTTCACTCAAATAGTGAACCTAGGTTGCATATTTATGAATTTCACTAAACGTATCCAAGTTTTGGCTCATCATTGTTTGATCCAGTTTGATATTAGACTCAAACTGGACCCCTCCAGATGCTTGACCCAAATCCTGCAACCCAGCTTGGGTTCAATTTAGCGACTGTAATAATAATGATGTTCTCTGTAATCTGCCCAATAATGGTCAGATTTATTTCTGAATGACACAGATGCTGAATGAGTGAGTAATGCAAACAGAATGCGGAGCTTACGGCTCAGTTCAAACAGATGCTTTTTCCCGCCTTTAACGCATCGCATTGTTGTCTAATCGGCTCAGCTGTAATTAAAGCAGTAGCCGCCTCCTCGTTTTTAATATTATCTACAAATAGCAAAATCCCCAACTGTCATCATCCTGCAGCAGCATTAAAATCATAGAGAAACTTCACTGATGCTCCATGAGACAGTTAGCTAACGCTCTATTAACTTGATGAAGTCCAGTGTTTTTCAAAGTGGGGCCTCCAGGAGGCGCTGTGAGGGTCTCAGAAAGTTGGAGGAAGATGAGAAAAAATATGCAAAAAAAATCCTGTAGATTTTTTAATGTTTAATTTTTGTTTGCTTTTATTCAATCTTTTTTATTATTATTTTAAAAAAAATTAAAATAATTGATTTAATTGTTATCTCTGATGCTCATCTTCTGATTGGCTGCCTGTCAAATTTATCAAACTGCTACTTTTCAAGCAAGCAGCAAATGTAAAAGTTTCTGACAAGAAAAAGAGTCAAAGAACTCCTACTGCAAAGAAAAAAGGAATAACCACAAGGAGGTTTTAGTCACTGTGTGACTAAAATAAAATTTGATGTGATTATTATTATATTTTCTTATAATACAAAGAGGTGATTGTGATGAAAAATTTTTGTATTTAGTAATAAAATCAAACTATACAATCTGATCAATTTCTCACCACAGATCTCATGGCCAACTAGAATAAGAAGATATGAGGCAACATTTATGCTAAATCAATTTAATAATTGTTGAAGTGAATAAAAAACATTCTAAAAGTTGATGTTTGTAGGCCTGTTACAATAAGCAATAAATCAATTAAAGATACATTTTAAAATATACATATTTTGAAATTAAAAATTTAATTATTTTCATTTGCATGATTTATTGTTTCTCTTGATGGGCTCCCACCTTATCGTGGAGGAGGTGTCTGAATGACGCAGGGAACGTAGGAGCTACTCTGTCTGGAGCTTCATGCCCCTGGTAGGGTCACCCATGGCAACCAGGTCCTGGGTGAGGAACCAGAGTGCAGCCTGAAGACCCTTTATGATGAACAAAACAGCTAGAAGCAGTGTTCCCTTGGCCGGACGCGGGTCACCATGACCCCACTCTGGAGCCAGGCCTGGAGGTGGGGAACGTTGGCGAGCGCCTGGTGGCTGAGCTCAGACGAAGAGGAGACGTGGATCAACCACCTGTGATGGGTGGTGGCCGAGGGCTGGGACCTTTCGATCCGATCCTCGGCTACAGAAGGTGGCTCCTGGAACGTCGAATGTTACCTCTGGTGTGGAAGGAGCCTGAGTTACTGTGAGAGGTTGAGAGGTTCTGACTAGAAATAGTCTGTATGGATGGATGGATGGATGGATGGATGTATGGACGGACAGATGGATGCATTCTCTTTTTTTCTCTTCAGTCTTGTGCTTTTCTTAAGGACTCCTTTGTTTATAGAAACTTCATAATTCATTTCATTTTATTTGTTGTTCCTGTTTGTTCATTTATTTTGGATATTTAAAATGTCTTCCAGTTTCAGTGTTAAATTTTCAGTAGAATTTAAAGTTTATTGATCTTTGAGTTCTTACATTACTATGCCATATATTATCTGAAAATATCCTCAAAATAACATTATTATTGTTTAAAGCAATGACTTCTGGGACAATTTATCGTCCATCAGTATTTGTTATTGGCCTAGATGCTTGTTTACATGTTTTGTATCATTGTCTGTAGGTTTGCTAAGGGGGTTAATGCTCTTTAGGGGGAGAAGACATGGAAAAGTTTGTCGTAGTAAACAAACATGGCCTCCAGAGGGAACGGATCCTGTCTGATCCGGTGAGGTCAGCACGGTGGTCATTTATTGTCCTGTTGTCCGGTGTGATGCTGCAGCGCGGCGTCAGTGGAGGATTAGCGAGCTCTGGCACATGTCAGGGAGTGAGAGCGAGGGCTGAGCGTGCCGGTCAGACCGAGCCTCATGGGGCTCAGAGCCACTATCACAGGACTGAGTGCGCACACAGGGGAGAGGGCAGCACGTCTCCTGTGACGCAGGTCAACACAATGTGTGAGGAGTTTCCACACGTGAGCCTCACATTCAGGATATGGCTTAAATAAAAAGTTTAATCCATCCATAATTCCTTAATTCTGAGTCTGACTTTTTCTGACTGAGATTTTTTGGAGGATGGATGGATGGATTCTCTCTTTTTTATCTGAATGGCAATTAAAAGTGTTTAGTGGATTAGCTATAATTATTTGGGGGAAAAAAACAAGAAATGTCCAAATGTCTATGTAGTAAAAGAAAGATGTTTAAAAAGCACATATTATGCAAAATCCATGTTTTTGTACTTCCATTTGGGTCTCTACTGCTTCTATAAGCAGCGCAGGGAACTTAAATAAAAAAAAGTACTAATCTGTTTTTTGGCAATAAAGTAATGTTTCTTAGTGTCTGGAAAAGGATCCGTTTCAAAAACCTCCCAATTTTTAAGTCACAAGTGTCGTTTCCTAGCAACCGCAGCAGAGTTTCGTCTGGCCAGCAGCAACTTATTTGGATTTAAAGTGACAAGATACTATAAAAAAGTGAAAAAGTGAATATTGCACTATAGATCACCTTTAAAACTTTTTAGACAATTTTACCTGAGATGGCAATCTTGATTTATTGTCCTCATTACAAAATCAAAAACTGACTTAAGATGCTAGCAGCTAAAACCTGAAGCTTACTGAGCTTTTTCCTTTTCTTCACCTTGGAGTTGGTTGCTGCCATGTAATCAGGATGGGAACTCGAGCTGTGCTTCACTGGGTCTCGGCCTGCCCACTCATTATCTTATCTTCCTTTGTTAACCAGCAGTAATTCCCCCTCTCTTGATAGATGATGTCTCTGTCCGATTACACCAAGACAAAACCCCTGGGAGATCGCCTTTCGCTCCTGTGGCCGACTCCACAAGGTACGACGCCCTGCTGGGGATGTCGAGGTGATTTCACGCCAAGTTTGGATTATTTTTAGTGGCAAAATTCAACAAATAAACAGGAAAATTAATGACAAATGTGTGCCATTGCAATAGAGCAGGGCTGCAAGACTTTTAGTAATCAATTATTCTTATTCTTACAGTTGATCAATTGGATTAAAAATTGGCAAATGCATATTTTTAACCAATTTTATACACTATTAAAAATACATTAAAATATTCAGATAAACAAAGTTCAATTCCTTTTTAAATAGCAAAATAAACATTTTATTGCCTAAAATGCTACAACATTGCATTCCATTTGTGATTGTCTTATTTGTAGCAAAGAATACATCTGCAGCTAAAAAATACTTTTAACATCATCATGTGAAAAACTCTTTCTGTTCTTTCTTTCTGCCACGGTAAGAAAATAAAAATAATTGAGGATAAAGTTGTACAAGAATAAAGTCATTATATTACTTTATTCTGGTT
The DNA here is from genome assembly GCA_903067065.1 of Brachyrhaphis terrabensis. Classification (NCBI taxonomy): domain Eukaryota; kingdom Metazoa; phylum Chordata; class Actinopteri; order Cyprinodontiformes; family Poeciliidae; genus Brachyrhaphis; species Brachyrhaphis terrabensis. The sequence goes on from CAEGAG010195218.1 coordinate 4,438, forward strand.
TTGTTATTATTTTATTCTGAATATATAAATTTATGCTCATGTTATTACAGGTTTTGTATTATTTTGATGTTATTCTTGTAATTTTATGACTTTATTTTCTTGTCGTGTCCTTAATACTCCATCGTACAATACAGTGTAGAGCTGATAGATTTAGTATTTTTTGGTTAATAATTGGATAGGAAAAGGTGATTTATTTTCTGTTTTGTTTTTTTTTCCACAGAATGTGAGCCAGGGTTTCTTAAGCATTTCTTGGTATAACAAACTTACAAACGAAGAACGTTTTTCAGTCGTATGCAAATTGTAGACTTTTTTTTTGCACAATTTTGGTAAAATGTGGGTTGAGTTTTCAGCAAATGTACTTTTTTTTTTTTGTCTATACACCATTTACCTATTATTCAATTACTAAATTAGTTGACAATTATTTCAATAATCAATTAATCGTTTCAGAAGCTTTCATTTTCATTGGCTGAAACACTGTGTTGTAGTTGAGTTCCTCATATTTGATTGATCTGTTTGTTAATTTCCTGGATGCACTTAAGGAGACATTGAGCGAAGTGTTTCTGCGCCGTGTGGAGCTCTGCAAACAGACATAAGAAAGCCACAGTATAAAACATTTAGACTCAAGGCTCCTCTGCTTCAGATCATATGCCTGGCCCGCCGTGGTCAAATCAGATAGATAACCTGTGCTCTTTTAAAGAGAGACAGTGAGCCTCATCTCGCTATGAGGCAGGTGGAGACAGATGCCTCATTATCCATGCCGCAGGGGACAAAACAGGCCCAGCACTGGAGGACCCCCCCACTGGCGTTTAGTTTCCAGTGAGCCGACACAAGGCAGCCACAGAGCGACACGGACAGCGCTCATCTCTGACCTCAGCGAGCGCAGGTCGCTCGCAGAGTCACATTAAACTTTCAGAGGACCCAAAGGTCCCCGTCAGGAGTGTTAACAGCACCATTGTTCCTGTTCCCGCTGACTCAAAGCGCCAAGTGTAACAAGGCACCCCACTGCAGCAGGACCGCCCCCCCACTCCACTGCTGGGGTTACAGGGACAGTGACACCCTTCAAATCCGCCCGCAGCTCATCCGAGTCTGTCAGACACCACAAAATTACACAAACTGAAATTACACAAATAAGTTTGCTTAATGGAATCAGGCCAATATTGACAAAAATGTACATTTTTCAGTTAAGTTTTTCAGTCATGTTGAAATTGGTGTATTTCTCAGAACTGCAGTGGAAACATTTCACACAGGTCACATGATCAACAACCGGATGTTTCTACTGGAGGAAATGACAAAGAAGACGACAGGAAGTGGTTGGAAAGTCATGGCATGTTGTTTAACAAGTAATCACCTGAAACGTCTTATTCTCTTGTGTTTTTATTCGTGTTTCTTATTTAATGGAAACAAAGCAATTATGAAGTTGTTTATTTGACATTAGCAGAATATCGACAAAGTTTCGCGAACCTTTGTAATGGAAACGCAGATAATGACACCCTTCAAATCAGCTCACAGCTCATTTAAGTCTGTCAGACAGTAGCTGTTTCCTTTGATCAGAAAGTTGAAAACTGATTAAACCAATAATATAGAGTTTTGTTTTTTATAATTAGGATTGCATTTTCTGTATCTGAATGGTATACGACATAATAAACTAAATCTGCAACTCTAGCATATTATCTGAATGCCAAAAACTGCCTGCTGTCTTTGGTCAAACAAATTGGCACAGAAATCACCGGTTGCATCTGCTTAGAGAAAAGCCAGTAAGATAATGAGTTTAACCTCCTACTGTTACAACATGATCGTTTTATCTGGGGTTGTTGGATGTAATATCTGAAAAACAAAGTGATTTGTGGCGGACAAAGAAAACACCTGCTTCAGATTTTATGACATCACTTCGACAAGCTGCGACTTGGCAGCCGGATGCAGCTGAAAATGCAAAGACATGAATAGAAACAATAGAGAGTGATTAAATGCTTATTGTTTTTTTCAAATTAGGAGTTTTAATGGGGATGAAGTTGTTAGCTCTGTTATTTGCCGCAGTAAAATCCTGGCTTTTCTGCACCATGTTTTCATTATTCCCATTTAAAGAAAATCTGGAGTTCTCAATAATTAACTAGTCGAATATGGACTTGATTGAACCAAACATACAAAATGTTCAACTGTGAGACAGTTTTTTTTTTTTTTGAAAAAATACCTAACAGGTCAACGAACAACTGCAACTAATGATTATTTTAGTAATACATTATTCTGACGATTAATTAATCGGATAAAAAAAATAGCACATTCTACATATTTTTCATTCAACCACTTATACCTTTTCATCAAATAATAGAAATGCAATAAAAGATGCAAAAAATACTTGATCTTTATAATGCATAAATCCAAAAATAACCACACTGGTTCATTGCATAATAAAATGTTTTTAAACTTACATTTACAGCAACCAAGAAATGCTACAAACATCACTTTGTAGTTTGAAGTTGTAATTGTGTAATACAATACTGCATTAAAATACAATTATTTTTAAAATATAATTTTTTTGCAAATCTAAAAGTTACAAAATTGGAATCCTTTGTTTATACATAAAATCATGATTTTAAAAAAGCTGAGAATGAAAATGAAAATCTCTGATCAACAGAAACATCTTAGAATAATCCGGACATTTTTGCTGCCATCTAGTGGTTTCCACCTGAACAACACAGTAATGAATTTAAATCTCGATTTAACTGGAATGTAAAATTACAGCACCATGTTGCAAACGACGACTAAACATTTCTGTTTTCTAGTTCTATAAACATATAAAATATGAACATACAATTGCCTCTTCATTCCTTCTGCCTCTCAGTGTTGCTTAGTTGTCGATGTAGCAGGTGAACAAACACGACGATATTCACAAAAAACTCGATTAGACCTATGGAGGCGAGGCCGTAGTTCATGTACAGGAACCCGCCGATGGTCGGTCCGATTGTCCGGACCAGCGACTGAACGGAGGCGCACAGACCCAGCATCGTTCCTGGGAAACAAACAACACAACAATCAGAAAGTTACTCAGAGAATCCCTGAAACGCCATTAAAACCCACAGGGTTTTCTGAAGGCTGCTTACAATCACACACCCAGATCTAATTTAGTTCTTCTCAGCAATTACAAACTTTATTTCAGTCTTCTTGGTAAAACTTGGTAGAATCCATCAGAAGTGTATAAATATCACAGCAGCTTTGCTTCACCAGAATTATTTAGCATTGCATAAAAGCTTTTTTGAAATATTAGGATACAAACTTTTGGAAACGACAGATGCATATTAATTGTGCAAAGACTTATGTACCTGAGGTAAATGAAAGCAAATCTTCAGAAATTTTAATGAAATAATAACCAACATTTTGCCTTTGGCACAGATTAGCACCAAAACTGGGAATTTAATTTATTTTTACTTACTGATCGTAATAAACGTATTTTTACATGAGTAAAATTACTTGTTTTTGATATTTTGTTTACATTTTTTTAATCAAATTATAGTGAAATAATAATTGTTATATATGATTTATATATAAATTATTTTATTCAATAATATTATAACAGTAAGAAATTATATTTGGCCATATTTGACAACTACATAATTGCATAAAAATACATATATATATATATATATATCCAATTATAATTTTAAATATCTTTTTTATTTTTTTAAGATATTTTTTTTTTGTCAAATCATAATAAAACAATACCATTATTTATATACCGTATTTAAATACTCAGATTTATTTTTTAAATATTTTGTCATATTTTTAAATGTTTTTTTTTTTTTATCTAATTATAATAAAACAAGAAATTGCTGTATTTGCCTTGAATTCAATTTTTGGAAATATAATGTAAATTATATAAAAATTACAACAAATTTAGGCACATTTTCCTAAAAATAAAAAATAATACAAAATAATAAAACCACCAAAATGTGTTCTTAATTTTTTCTTGGCACTACCAGAGCTCCATATAATGTATTTTTGATGAAGGTTCCTGGTCACTGACATCTGTCCTGCTCAACTCAAATGTTTTTTATCAGCGTCTGGCTAAGAGTCCGGCGTTTCCATGGATACCACAACAGGAGACTCTGGATAAAGTCACCTGTGTCAGAGGATGGGACGCTTTTGGTGAGCATGCTGTCGGTGATGACGTTAAAAACGCTGAGAGAAAAGATCCACGGAGTGACGGTGAGACAGAGCTGGAAAACTGTCTGCATGTAGGCCTGGAAGGAAAGAAGAAACACAAATACATTAAAAAAATCACATTTCAAAGCATCCTGAAGCATCATCCTGCCAGTCTGTGTGAGTTTATGTTTACCTGAGCCAGACCCACACCTGCAGTAACTCCAATGGACAGAAGAAGAAGAGATTTCTCAGGAAATCTGGACGTGAGTCTACCGATCACTCCTCCCTGAACAACCTGGAGAAACACGCCGACTTCAACAATTAAGCTCCAAATCTGTCAGTGGGAATCTTATACTGCATGAAGACACATAAAGACGGTTTCAATGTTGGTCTTCTATCACCTGAAGAACATTTCCAGGATTAATGGACTAATGTCCAAGCAAGATCTTCTTTATTCGCATTAATTACAGCAACCTTAGCTGCGTTTTCACTGACCATGAAATTGCACAAATCTAATTTATGAAAATAAATTTGCTTAATGGAAGCATGGCAATTTTGAAAAACATTTTTTTCTTTAAGTTTTTGTACTGTTATAAAGTGGGTTTTTTTGGCCGTATTTAAGTTCGAGTATTTTCAAAACTGGAATGGAAACACTTTTTTCGCATCACGAGTCACATGTTCAACAACTGGACGCTACTACAGGTGGAAACAAAGAAGAAGAAGACAGGAAGTGGTTTGGGGCTGAAGGAGCGGCCTGTTTTTTAATGGCTTGTTACGTGAACAAACGTATTCACATGATTTTAATTGTGTTTCTTATTTAATGGAAACACCGCAATTGAAAAATTATGGTTATGTTCGACATTAGTGGAAAACTGACAAAGTTTTGTGCACATTTATAATGGAAACACAGCTAGTGGGTAGAGAATCCAGAAATTTTACACTTCATAATAAAATTACTGAAAAGTAGAAAGTTCAGCGAAGTAAAAATACTCCTAAAGGTACATTTAACCCAAAAAGTTACTCAAGTAAATGTAACTAGTTACTACCCAAGTCTGAGTATTTTAATCTCACCATTTGAACGATGCCGAAGTACGCCATCAGGTAGCCATTCTGCTGAGCTTCTAGCTTGAAGAAATCCATTGCAATGATGGAGAACATCACCTGAAATATGCCTAAGGAACACAAAATTAAATTTAAGGATTTTCCTGAGGAGAAATAAACTACTATAATTGATTAAAAACCATTTACATATTTGAAATATAGCTTCTTTTAGCATTACATGTATAGGTTGTGTGGGAAAATTAGGAATTTACTTCAATCTTTCGCTATTTTTATGCTACATTTAGTAGGAAATATATATATTTTATTATATGTGGTAAAATGTGCATTAATTGTACTTCAGATAATTCTTACCTGATGGCAAACCTGCGATGATTTTGATCAGAAAAATCCTCGTTACGCCTGGAAACCTCATCAGTCTTGTGATTTCTCCCAAACTGAACACCTTCTTGTTTTGGTTGTCAGCTGTAGGAAAGTCCAAGAAAAAGTCATCAATGTTTGCTTAATAAATAGTTTCCTTGTTATCAAATAACCACATAAAAATGCCCTGTTCAAAATCTTAAAAGAAATTAGAATAAAACAGATTTACAATAAAAACTCAGCTAATGATTATTTTAATTGATTATTCTGACTATTAATCAGGTAAAAAAAAAGGCACATTTTTTTAAATTCATTTAATTACTTAAGCCTTTTTTATATAATATTAGAAATGCACTAAAAGATGGAAATACTTAATTCTGCGTAAAGCTATAATCTATGGTCTGAGATTATAAATTAAACTTTTTAAAACCTAATTTTCAGCTTCTTTTTCTTAAAAAAACAAAACAAAACTTAGTCCTAGAAAGAATGAGGAAATTTCTGAGTTTAAAATTGGACAATTTGTAACAAAAAACTCAAACTTTTAGATTAATATAAAAAATGTTCTTCCCAAAAGGTCATTTCTGCGTTTGAAAAGTTGAAAGTTTGCTAGAAAAGTCCCAGATAATTTCAGTCAGAAATTGAACTTTTTGAGTTTGAAAAATCAAACCTTTTCTAGGAAAAACTCAAAATTTCTAGAAAAACATGGAATGAAAAGCTTTACATTTTCAACTCAGAAAATTTCTAAAAATTCTGAGATAATTTAAAATTTTGTTTTTCTGACATATTTTAGATTTTTAAGCCTGCAAAAATTTTGAGATTAATCTGAAAATTTCAGCAAATTTCCAAGTTTTCAGACTCAAATGTTCTGTTTTTGTTTTCTAGGAAATGTCTAAGATTAATTTCAAAATGTCCTTTTTTGGTAGAAATGTGCTCATCTTTTCCATATCAATTGCTCTAACACACCATTGTAGTGTGTTTGTGCATTTTGTTTTTTATTTCCCGTTTCGATCAATAAAGTACTTTTGTAGTCATTTTGATTTTCAGTGTTGTATATTTGACTTCTAATTTTTTAAACATAAAAAACAAGCGTTTATCTGGTAGCAACTTGTTTATTGTTACATTTTTCCCCAGTGATCACTAAAATGGGTTCCACGGAGGCCGCCACCTGCAGGGCATATCCGGCATTACAGAGCTGGTTCTGCCTTCACATGACATTTTCATCATCTTGTTTCTTTTCATCGCCCAGTTCTTGAATTTATCCCTGAGCTTGTTCTTCTGGATGATCATGATTTGGCACTGCATGCGCTCCATCTCGGTTTGGAAGGCGTTCCGCTCCAATATGGCGGCCCGCAGCTTTTCTTTGTGCAGTTTGAGCGCCGCTTGGCTCTGCTGGTGATGCAGAGAAAGCTTTTTGAGGTTTTTCTTCAGCTCTTCTCCCAATCTTTGACTCTTTTTCAGCTCTTTAGCCTGTTTGATCAGCTCTAGCGTCATGTACTCTGGAGGCATTTGTTTGGGTTTCCATTTTGATTTCTGTTGGATCATTGAGGTTCTTGCCGCTGTCAGGTTGTCCAAAGAGCGTTGACTCAAACTTTTCTCCAGCTTCATCTTCTCCGTCCACTGTTCCTCACACCTCCGGACTTCCTGTTTCATCTCCTCCACTTCATTAACAAGGAAGCTCCTCTCCCTCTCCAGCTTTTGGTTCTCCAGCCTCAGCAATTGGATCTGTCGCTTCTCCTCCAGGTTTTCGTTTTTCGTCCGGGTCAGGTTTGATTGCTGGGAGTTGATCTTCCCACGCAGATCTGAACACTCATTTTGGAGGTTGAGGAACTTGCCGCAAAGGACGTCTCTGTCTTTGATGAAGTGGTCCAGTTGCTCCTTCACGGTTTGCTGCTCGGCTCTCTGGTCGGCCGCTTGTTGTTTTACAAACTGCAACTCTTTCTTCAACGACTCCAGCTCTTGCATGAGGACCTCGTTTTTCCTGCGCTCCTTTTTCAAGTCGTTTTCTTGTAAGCTTATCTTCCTGGCCAAGTCCTCCATAATAATCTTGCACTGCGCCAGCTGGCCCCGCAGGAGCTCTCGGTTTTGGAGAAGTCTGACGGCTTTTTCCTGGTCGCTTTTCTGCGTGTTTATGTCAATAGTCATATGCTCAATCTTTTTCAGCAGATCCTTCTTTTCCTTTTCCAGAGTTATGTTTTTGCTCTGCATCCGAGCGAGTTCCCGATCCACTTCAGGAAGGATGTGTGACAAAACATGGTGCTGATAAGGCGAAAGGAGAATCCCCTTTTTTATACGCTTACCCTGAACTTTAACTTTCAGACTTTGTAAGACCTCCATTTTATATATTTTTTTGCTACGCGACACCGACTTTCATAGCTTTTAAATTCTCTCGTTGCCTCGGTAATCAAGGTTACGGCAACGTGACGTCACGTGGGCAAGATCCGCCAGTTCCGGTGGTTATTTTATATTATTTTATTATTCTGATATTTCTCATTGTGTTAAACACCTTCTATGTAATGTTATGTGTTCGAAATAAAGTACTACATTAAAGACAAACGAACAAACAATAAAATATATGTGTACAGGTGTTGCACCGTAATCTGTTACCACCGGATTTTGTGACCGGAAGAGGCGGATGTTAACGTGTAAACGGTTTTTTCACCGCAGTCTGAACGACCCAATCAATCAATGTTTAAACGGATTTGTGAAGGACGTAGGAACTCTTCGTGTGAGTAACAAGGTTCTGATGACTGGCAGAGTAAGTGCATGTAGTAACATACAGGTAGCTATATGCCCGCCGTAGCTAGCAGATAAAAGCTACATTAGCCAAGCTAATTCTGCTAGTTCGGCAGTAAGTACTACAGTAAATATCACTGATAGTTATCGTAGATTTACACAGAGGTGGGTAAAGTACTCAAAAATTGTGATCGAGTTATCGTTGTAATGTACAATACTGGTTATAAGTCAGGAAGGAGGCGAGAGCTGGTTCTAAGCTTGTGGTTTGTTTGTTGTCATAGCAACTTCCTGCCATGATGGCTGTGAGTTACAAATGTGACGTCTTAAGCAAAGAATACTTAACCCTGGAACTGTGAGACATAAAGAAAACACAACAACCAAAAATAATAAATAAAACGGAAATTTAAAAAAAGAACATTTTAAAATATATATATATATATATAAAATGGAATATGTCTGTCAAAAAAAATTAATCCTCAGAATGTAAATTATCAAACTCATCTTTAATCATGAGATTAATTGAATAATTGCTTATTCTGATAGGCTTAGTTAAGAACATGTCGTTTTTGGCAATTGTTTTCATGCAGTGAACTTGAATGCAACACCATTTTACAGACTCAGCTATGAACAGAAAGTATTCTTTCTTACATTTAGTGGTGCTTCTGGAGGCCTCAGATTTAGTAGACTTTGGTATGAAGTTTAAAACCAGCAGCAAATTGAAGGCACTCCCTGCAGCACCAACACAGGCTGCAAAAGTCTCCCTGAAGAAAACGCAGAAACATTTCCAGAAATGATACCAGGATCCGTGTATAACACTCTAGCTGTGTTCCCATTGGCCATACTGGCCATGCAAGTTGACATTTCAAAAAAAAAAATTGCTACATGGAAACATGCCAATTTCAAAAAATTTGTTTTTCTATAAAATGTTTTTGCGCTAGGATGAAGTGGTTTTTTGACCATATCAAAATAGATGGAGTTCACAAAACTGCATTGGAAACAATTTTTTCACATCACATTAGCCACATGATCAACAACTGGATGTTACTTCTGCTGGAAAAGACAAAGAAGACAACAGGAAGTAGTTGGAGGACAGCACTTTTTTATATCACTTGAACAAACTGAACATAAGTTTGTTCAAGTGGAGCTAAAACACCACGGACTGTTTTAGCTCCACGCCATTATTGCTACTTGGTTCACCTGTAAATAAACATCTATATCAATCATAGCACTTCTGGATAGATGCAAATCGCATTTCGTAGCTTGTACTTGTGACAGTGCAATGACAATAAAGTTGAATTCTATTCTAATTCTATTCTATTTATGTGATTTTAGTTGTGTTTCTTACGCAATAGAAACACTGCAATTGCAAATTGGTGTTGTTTCGACAGAGAACGTTTTGCATACATTTGTAATGAAAACGCAGCTTGTGACACATAGAGTAGCTGTGTTTCTATTAACCATAGAATTGAGCAAATTGAAATCACCAAAATAATTTAGCTTAAAGAAAACACAGCAATTTTTAAAAAATTCACGTTATTTGATAGAGGTTTTGCGCTGTGGTTTTTCAGCCATATTGAAATTGATGTATTTCGTAAAACTGCATTGGAAACAATTTTTTTTCACATCACACAAGTCACATTATCAACAACCGGATGTTACTACTGTGGGAAAAGACAAAGAAGAAGATGACAGGAAGGAAGCAGTAGGGGATGATGGCGCTGCATGTTTTTGATGACATCATGTGAACAAATTTATTCACGTGATTTTAATTTCACATCTTATTTAATGGAAATGCTGCAATTGCAAAGTTGTCTTCTTTTTTTTTTTTTTTACATTTGGAGAATACCGACAAGGATTTGCGCACACTTGTAACGGAAACACAGCTAGTGATGCTCACCCGTAGCGCGTGCTTATGTTCCCCCCCAATGTGGATCCTGCGATCATCCCGATACCAAAACACAGACCCAGTTTGGACAAAGCCTCGGCCCGTTTCTCCGGCTCTGAGAGGTCTGTAACAACCATCTGGCATGCTGCACACAGAATATGACAATTACAAGTCTAGAACAATTAATTGAGCTGTTTTAAACCAGTTTTTGTGGCTAATTTGTGATACTAACCAGGCAAGACATGCATAAATACTGTAGGTAGTTTGTGGACGAACAGCAGGACGGGATGGTTGGCGACGGCCAGAAGCAGAAAGGAAACTGTGGTTGCTGCAGAAGCCAGAGACAAAGCTGCACGGGCCCCGAAGAGATCCCCGAACCTGCCGAAGAAAATAACAAACAAATTTAAAAATATGAAAAAATAGGCAGCCATTTTTGTGATGTTAATACTTCATATCTACCTCCCAAACATAGGGCCTCCAATTAGCTGAATCAACCCGACTGTCGTTTGCAAATAACCAAACCACAACGTGTCAAATCCAAGTTTCTTTGCTAAATACTGTGAAGATATGAGAATGAAAACATTAAATATAGAAAATAAAACAGATATTCTGTTAGTACAACACCTTTTACTTTTGTCACCATAAACTTTAATGTTTAATGTTCTCACCAGGATGTTTTGTGATAGAACAACACAATATGAGGGATTATTGTCAACACTGAAACATGGAGGGTTGGGTTACAAAAAGTATTTTACAGATGATAAGAAGACATATTTGATTTTTTTGAAATCTCCAGCAAAAAGGAACAAGCAAATTAAGCTCTTCTTTGCAAAACAAGTAATTTTTTTTCTTTGTTTGCAAAGAAGAACTTTGTCTTTGCATTTATTTATTTATTGTTGTATTGGCCTTGTGTTTTTTTTCTTTTTTAACTTATTTCCCCAATTCTAAACCAAAGAGAACGAAATTGTCTTTCTACATGAATGACAACAAGGTCTGTCACAATAACTAATTTTGCTAGAGGATCAATTGTCCCAGTCCCAATATTTATTATTTATTGGTCTTTGAGATCAATAAACTCTTCGTTGAGCACACTTAACACTTAACTGGAAGATATTTTGTGAGAGGCTAAATGTTGGGTTTCAGTTAAAAAATCAGTTAAAATTAACAGAAATATGTCATTATTTGTGCAATTGGGTACAAATTCCAGAAACAGAGTGAAAAAGCAGCCAAAGTCCAAATTAATTTGCACAAATACTGAATGAGACCAATTTAAGTGATTGCAATAAAATCTGTCTAATCTGGAGACGAAAATAATATAATTTGGGTTGATTTTAGATTTAATTCAAGCGAACTACTTAATACTGTACATGTAAAATGTACTTTTTCCAGTGATGGAAAATATATACCATAATAATTTTGTAAGCATTTCTATCAAATTATATAAGATTAACTTATAAAGTTACACTATCGCTGTAACTCTTGTACCAATGAAATAAAACTTTAAAGCTTTTTACGTAAAATTTACCAGCCCCCAGGCGTGCGCGTTTCAAGGAAATCACGGAAATGCGACTTTCCCATTCGGGTACAAAAGAGAAACCACTTACTGGGGTAACAGAGAACTGTAAAAACATCCAGGTTATATCCAAAGAAACAATTATATACACGACGTAAATAACCCTCATTTTCTTTGATTGCTCTGCGGTGTTGGTTGTGGAGGAACCCGGAGTTCCGGACGGTTCCGCGGTGATTTCACCTCTCCGTTTCATCCTTAAGGAAACTGTATTTAAACACCTCAGCTGCGACTCCAGCAGATCTTCCTGCAAATGTCTCAAACTGGAAGAAAGTCACAGCTTTAGCAGCGGCTGCTCCTCGGTAAAATGTCCTTTCACCCGGAGAACTTTCACATAAAACTGGTTTTCTAATCTTCCGGGAGGGTTGCACTTTGTAACCGAGAGGCGGTACCGAACGGCACCGGGCAAACAGTTATGACAATCCATAACCGAAAAAGGTGAAGTTTCCGCTTTAAAATGATCATGAACAGCTGAGATTATCCTTAAACTTCACCACAATGTTTAAGTTTAGACTTGTGATGTGTTAGGAAACCCAGCTGTTTGTATCGAGCTGCAGAGAATTGTGCTTGAATTTCCCTTCAGTTAAATAATTGTAAATAACAAAGTAAGAGTATTTGTCATTACTAATGAGAAATGAGAAAAAAAATACAGTATTATATAAGTACTCAGATCATCTCAGAAATTAATAACCAAATTACACAACAGAGCTGTTTTATATTTTAGACTTTTACTTTATAATAATCAAACATTTAAATGTATAAAATATTAAAATTGAGGAGAAAGAAAAAGAACCAAAAAGAAAGCCGTCCATTTTATGGAAGTAATGGTCATTTTTTTGTGTCTCTATATTCAAACTTTAAATATTTTATTGGACTATTTCGAGTCCTGAAATTGAACATGAAATGTCTGGATATGGAGAGACAAAATGCCAATTAATGTTTTGTTTCTTTGTTTTTTTCTTTGTGGAACAATATGTCACACCTTCAATATACTGTAAACCAGAGATTCCTAAAGTCTGAGTTAAGAGGAAAAGAAATAAACTAAACTGAAAATAATTGCTGCAGTGGTATATAATCAAAACTATTTTAATTCGAATGTAAAATCTCAGTCTTGTATGTCTGATTCTGTAAAAATTACTGAAAATATTGAAATAAGTTAAAAATAAATAAATAAAATAAAAACTGGGTGGAGCCCTACAGTAACCTCACACGTCCAGCAGATAGAAGCAGTCCAACACGTTGAATGTGGGCAGCCATTTAAAAGTCAAGAGGAAGAAGACGCTTTTATTTTGAAGCCGCCCAAGTATTATCTTACTTTGAAATCTGTCTAGGATTTGTTTCCGGAAGTCGATTATCCCCATCTATCGCTCCGAGTCTTCGATGAGGACTTCCATGGATCAGTCTGAATGAATTTTCTGCTTCTTCGTGGCGTGTAAATCACCAGTTATCGCAGTGTGGACATGCAGATCCTGACTCCGCAGGTTTTCTGGGCGCAGCGGCACGGAGAGATTTTTCTCCGGGTGGAACTGACCGATGCTTCGGTGAGGCAGTCCGACCCAACGGCCACTAGCTGTGGGTCAACTGGCGGTTAAAGTACCTGCTAAAACACACCCATTAATAATTAAAATAATTAGGATTAATTACAGTTTTCTATGTAATGTTGTTTCCTGTTGTCTTATAGTTCTTTTGTTAGCTAGTGTTGGTTTGGCTACATTTAAAGAGTCCATTCGCATGACGTCAGCACGCTGGAGTAGCAAAACGAGAGCCGACTAACCTGAGACCAAACCAGAGAAGTAAATGTGTTTTTAAAAAGATAATGTGAGAGAAAGTTGAACTCTTAACATTCAGGTGTGGCGACTAAACTAAAACAAGCAAATACACGTGATTCACACAAATTGGGATGTTTCTGAACGCATTGAGGGCGACTGGACGTCTTATTACCTTCCTGTTTTCATCATGTAAGGAAAGCTCCAGGTGTAAAAATATCAGAATTTACTTACCCAGAACTTTGCCTCTTATTAGGCAGTAATAAGCCTAAAAGTACCTGGTTACATTCTGTAGTACTGACCTGACTTTCATCAGTTAAATGTAATAAAAACACATGACATTGGTGTTTTTATGAGACAGTACCTGTGAGTCCAACAGACACAGGAGGGAGTACAAACTTATTCTAACTAAAGCATCAAAGTGTTTTCTTGATGTTTATCTGCTTAGGTCCAGAAGATGTGGTTTAAAATAAACACTTTAGTTCCTTGTCGATATTTTTTGATTGGCTCTTTGTTTGAATCTTGTGCTGCAGGTTAAAACCTTCTGATCCTGTATCATCTGTTGGATAGTAGGTTTATAAAAAATGTAGGACCTTTAATGGCGGTTCCGGATCTTGTTCAGTCTTCTAGAAGAATGGCTTAATTAAAGCTTAAACAGGCGTCCAGAAAACCTGCTGTCAGGTTGCACACATCAGTCATTTACCTAAATAACAGTAAAATTCAACCGCATGACACTTTCTGTAAATCTGTAAAGATAAGAAATAACGTTCAACAGAAAAATAATCATTCAAGTATAAAGTAAATATTTCTGTTATTCCAATAAAATCTACTCTTTATCACCAATTAGTCACAAATTTTTGTCTTCGTTGTAAGTTTGGTTAGTAGAAAGTCACTTTGTTCTGTGAAATACTGAGACAGTTTAGAAAATAAAAGCTTAAATTTAAACTCCTCCCTGATATTTTGTCCATTTTCCAGGTTTTAATCTTCAGTTTTCTGTGTTTTCCAGGATGTTGATATCAGTTTGCAGGGACACAACACACTCCAGTTCAGAGGTTTGTGTCCTTCGTTCATAAATCTTCTGCTTTGGAGATAAATATTCTATAAATGGTTAAAATTTAGTTTCTGCTCCACAGCTCAGGGTCATGGAGCTAAAGGAGACAACCAGTACGAGTTCAGCCTGGAGTTCCTGGAACCAGTAAAACCAGAGGTGCTGATACTTTGTTGCTCATTTATTTTGGTTTTGACTTTTTATTTATATCAGAATAAACACCAAAATTGTGTCAATTTATACTTTTAATTCCTTATACCCTTTTAGATCTTAATTACCATCTACTTGTACAAACTTGTTGACTTTTTATAGAGTGAGTTCAAATACTGTATGTGCTTGAAATCTTTTTTAAAAAAAAAAATATATATATATATTTGTTTTATTCTACTTAAGCTGCCCTGCATTTGTTTCCCAGTGAGGTGAAACTTTTGGTCCTTTCGGTTTGCTGTAGATCCACCAAAAGTCGACTCAGCGCCAGGTGGACATTAAGATCCGGAAGCGGGACGAGCGCTGGTGGGAGCGGCTGACGCTGCGGGAGAAGAAGCCGCTGTTTCTGGCTCCGGACTTCGACCGCTGGTTGGATGAGTCGGATGCCGAGATGGAGCTCCAGGCCAAGGCAAGAACCAGACGAACAACTCTGAGGGAGAAAAGAAGAAAAAATTTAAATCATGAAAGAGAATTCAGTGCTGACAAGATCCAGTCGGCCATCAATTTATCCATACATACATCCAACCAAACAACAAACCAAACAGTTATCCATCCATCCATTTATTTATGCATTTGGCAGATGCCTTTATGCAGTTATCCTCTTTTTCATTCATTCATCCATTCACACATAAATTTTTAGAACTTTAATAGTGAATTCTATTAATAAATTGAAATGTAAGGTAATTTTATTTATATAGCACATTTTCAGCAACAAAAGGAAATCAAACAAAATAACAAACCAAAGGAAAGAAGAAAAAGTAAACTAATAATGTTGATCTAAAGTATGTAAACTAGATACTCCTATTCAGGGTTGCTGGATAAGTATAAGTAAGTATTTTATGGACTTTCTGAATATGCTCTGAATTTGTAAAAGTAGTGAGTACTCTATAGTTTATAAAAATAAGAAAGAGTGACTAATCTAATTCTGGGTTAAAAGTGAATATTCCAGTGTCTAACAGGTAATAATCTAAATAGTAACTGGATGAAAAGACACGAAGCAAGACAAAAACAAAGACATGCTGGGAAACGCATCGAGGTCGGGCAGTGTGTCTGTAACTATGACGTGTTTGCAAATTAGCCACGTCTCTCACGGCCTGTTCTCCCAAATAAAGTCTCTGATAAAGGTGGAAATATCGAGAGAGTCCTTGAGAGTTCAGCCGTAAGATTCTACGAGTGAGGGGCGTGCCGTGGTGGCGTAGGGGTTAGCGCGACCCACATTTGGAGGCCTTGAGTCCTCGACGCGGCCGTCGCAAGTTCGACTCCCGGACCCGACGATATTGGCCGCATGTCTTCCCCCTCTCCTTTCCCCCTTCCTGTCAGCCGAATAAGGGACACTAGAGCCCACAAAAAGCCCCCTGGTGGGGAAAAAAAAGATTCTACGAGTGAGATTTTATGTACAGTGCTGCAATTCTTGAAAGCTAGTTCAAATCTACAGCAAGCCATGATTTTTTTTTTAAATGAAATAAATTGACCAATGAGAAGCGTAAACACTGTAAATATGGAGCTCAATAACTTTCTGTTTTAGGAGGAGAAAATCAACAGGATCAGCGTGGAGTCGAGAGTTCGTAAAGATTGTGAGTCGTTTTAATTTCTACCGTCAGTGTTGCTACTGTAGTCCTTTTCTGTCAACATGGACATTTATTTTTTATTTATGGGTGATGGAAACGTTTCTCCGTCTGTTTCCTCAGCCTACATCGGCCTGAAGAAGGGATACTTGTTCATGTACAACCTGGTGCAGTTCCTGGGATTCTCCTGGATCTTCGTCAACATGACCGTTCGACTCTTCATCCTCGGTCAAGGTTTGTTCATTAAAAAACAGAATCACACTAAATGCATGCATCGTCTTTCACTGGACAAAAATCTGGTTGAGCTGCAGCTAGAAATCTAATTTAAGTGTTTAGTTGAAATCAGATGTTTTGGGTTGAAAGACAAAACAATTTTTTTTCTCTCAGCATCTGAGCATTTGGCATTTGATGTGATTCCCAATCGAGAGTCTGGTTTTTTTTTTATTATTAACTTATTTTTCTGATCCACTATAAATATTCTAAGTCTGAATTCTGGGGCGGGGAAAAAAAAAAAAACTAAGAAAAGTTAAATTCTGAGATTAAAGTCAGAAAAAATCTGAACACCTGGAAAAAAGATGAAATTCTCAGAAAAAGTTGGAATTTTGAGAAAAACAAAATTCGGAATTCTGAGAAAGAATTATTATGTTATTTAAAAACATTTCTTACTGTCTATAAAAACATCTGGTTTCAACTGTCGACAGAAAAAGGAAACAGGAATCACTTGCAGAACGTTTGCACTCTTTTAAAATTTATGGGCCACATAATTAGATGCTGGACCGACATTTTGGTCGAGTGTCAGATCACAAAAACTGAAAGGAGAACCAAACAATCAGGTTCACGCCGCGATGAAACGGAACAGGAGTCCGGCGGACGCAGCGCCCTGCCGGCCGGGTTGGAGGAGCTTTTCACAAAACAAACTAATTTGAATAGAAGCAAGAACAAAACAACGCTGCAGGGATTTGTTTTGCAAATGATCGCCGTTATTTGTGGTGCAACGTGCCGCTCAGTCACGTTTGTTCTCGTGTCTCTCGGCCTCCGCAGACTCATTCTATGACACCTTCCACACTATGGCGGACATGATGTATTTCTGCCAGATGATGGCCGTGCTGGAGGTCGTCAACCCCTTACTGGGTCTGGTTAAAACCGGATTCTTCCCTGCGATGATCCAGGTACTGAAACTAGAGGCTTGAGTTTTTTCTGCAGGAAGTGCACTGCCTGTCCCCAGAAAAAGTCCCCACCTGGATTTAACTAAACAAATAGGTCCGACCCCAGTAGGGCTGAAACGATTAATCATGATTAATCGATTAGTGAAATAATCAAATAATGCTAATGCTAAAGCTAATCCAGGAAATAATCGAGCTCAGCCCCACAAAGGACTGAGCTTTCCACATGTTGATGATAGAAGTACTTTCTTTACAGGTAAAATAAAACCTTTACTACAAACGATCAAACATTCACCAAAGGAAATTAAATGTTTATTTTCTTACTTAAAGACAAATTGAATTCTACATTTATTTGCATCTTTAATATTTTTCTAATATTGCATAAAAAAATCAGGAGAATGGGCCAATTTTTAAAATCTGATTAATCGTCAGAATAACAGATTAATCAATATCTAAAATAATCGTTAGTTGCATCTGTAGTTTTGAAATCTGTTATTAATCTAAAGTTTCTCATCATATTAGTTAATCCTGACTCTGATAAAGGACAAAATATCCGGCAGATCAGGTTCCTATCGTCAGCTAAATGTTTGCAAAACATTCACTTTTTGAAGCATTTTCACATTTTCTGTTAGTAGAAAGAGAAAAAGTGTGCAGCTCTATGAAACTAGAGCTGCACACTCTAGTATCTAGAGATACCTGTGTACCTCCAGGTCAACCTACCAGAAGTTTAAAGGTTGTGATTGCTGCTGAACAACTTTCTGCTTTAGTTGAAGCTCCTTAAAGTGTTTTCTGATCTTCACTTTTCCTACATTTGTTTTTATTTTTACATTTGGTCTTTAGGTGGCGGGGAGGAACGTCATTTTGTTCGTTGTCTTCGGCTGCCTGGACGAGATGCAGAACAAGGCCGTGGTGTTCTTTGTCTTCTACCTGTGGAGCTCCATCGAGATCTTCAGGTGAGTTCGGATCGTTCGGTTCTGGTCGCTCAGCTGGTCGTGTGTTTCAGCAGCAGCTTTTCCTTGTCAGATATCCGTTCTACATGCTGGCCTGCATCGGCACGGACTGGAAGCTGCTGACGTGGCTCAGGTACAGCCTGTGGATCCCTCTGTACCCGCTGGGGGTCGTAGCTGAAGGTTTGTGACCTCCGACCTGTTGAAGCTGCCGTCAGCAGTGGATTTTGGTTGTTTAGAGAGTTTGTTGTTGTTTGCAGCGGTGGCTGTGATCCAGTCCCTGCCCATCTTTGACGAGACACGTCTGTTCAGCGTCCCGCTGCCTTCCGCGCTCGGACACTCGTTGAGTTTCTCCTACACGCTGCAGCTCTACCTGGTCCTCATGTTTCTGGGTGAGAAATGCATGTTTACCTGTGAAATACTGAAGACAAACAAGTAAAAGTAAAAAGTTTTTGGTAAAAAGTCTACACGAGTCCTGAGTAACAGATCAAATGATCAATTATTTTAATATTAAAAAATTACATAATCAGACGCACCAAAATGTAAAGATGAGTGGAACTTTTGGTATTTTAAGGACCAAAAGGACAATAATTCATATAAGTAACAAAAAATAAAAGTAGGCGAAATAAATTTTTCCAAATCAGTTTCTTACAATAACATTTTTTTAAATCTTTACCAGAAACTGCAGGTGTGTGTCTGGTGAATCTTTGGTTAAAACATGTTTATTTTTAATCCAGTGATAGAAAATCTAGAAATACTTCATAATACAATTACTCAAGTAAAAGTAAAAAGTACAGCGTAGTAAAAACTCCTACAAGCTTCAAAGTAAATGTAACTAGTTACTACCCAACTCTGCAAATTATCATC
Organism: Brachyrhaphis terrabensis; assembly: GCA_903067065.1. Classification (NCBI taxonomy): domain Eukaryota; kingdom Metazoa; phylum Chordata; class Actinopteri; order Cyprinodontiformes; family Poeciliidae; genus Brachyrhaphis; species Brachyrhaphis terrabensis. The sequence continues at coordinate 23,745 of CAEGAG010195218.1, forward strand.
ATTCTAGTTATCGATTAATCCATTATTTTTGACGATTAATCAGTTAATCAGATACAAAAATTTGGCACATCTGATTAATCATTTCAGTGGTAAAAATGTTTTGAAATTCTTTTGAAAGCTACAAAATATTCTCAGTAAGTTTTCTGGCATTTAGCAAAGAGAAATAATTTTAGATGGTTTGAAAAATGTCTCTTTATTATCTTTGAGCAAATGCTTTCAAATATAATTAACTTTTCCAAATTAAATTTTGGGTTTTATTCAAAAATTTAAATTTACTTTATTACAAAACTGCACAGTTTGAGTATCAAGTATTTTCCAAACCTTTAAAACACCTAAAAAAAATTCAAGCATTTTCCAGGATTTCCAGGACCTGCATTGTAACAGAAGTTGTCCTTGTCTGCAGGACTCTTCATTAACTTCAGACATCTGTACAAGCAGAGACAGAGACGCTTCCGATCCAGGAAAAGGAAAGTCCACTAACGGATCCACTTCCTGTCTTTGCTCTCGCCTGATCTGATCAGGTTTCGCTCTCAATGCCTTCTCATCTTCCACTTCAGACTTTATCCTGTGAAGTCCTGCGCTCACTGATATCAGTTATTCACAAATAAAGGAGCAAATGCTAAGTTTAAAACCCACTGATGGACATAAAATAAGTTTTTATTTTAAATATGACTGAATCTGATTGTTTTAGGTTTTCACAAAAAAAACTTTTTGTTAGAATCCAATGTAATATTCTTATTTCATAACACAAAAATATGAAAAATGAGAAATTTGTTTCATTAAAAAGGAAGAAAACAATTGTTCCACAATAAACTAAACATGCAGTATTTTAATAAAACGCATTAGGTTGTCATTTGTGAGGGACAAGTTTTTGTACACTGCAAAAACTAAATCTTACCAAGTGTTGTGATCTAGTTTCTAGTCCAAATATTTTAATACAATTGAATTAAAACAAAACTAAATTACAAGTAAGTTTTCAGCAAGATATAGCAGCCTTTGTTAAGTCAATAATTCCTTAATATTAATGGAAAAGGTTCTAGTTTATCGGTAGATTATTCCACTGTTATAAATGTGAAAATGTTGAAACTTGCCTTATTCAAAGAAACAAGTTTTTCCTCGTCTGTTTGGATCAACAGCGGGAATTGGATCAGTTTCTCTCTTTGCCAAATTTAATAGATTAACTGTAGATTTGAGCAAACCAAGATCTGCTTTTGGTAAAAGTTGCTGAATAAATTTTTTTTTTTTTTAAAAAGGAACATGAAAACATCAATACTTGCATTTTGAGATTTTAATATTTCAGTAATAATTTTGCTCTAATTGAAAAAGGAAGTTGCACTTTGGACACCCTCTGATCTTACAAACTTTTGTTTTGCACAGCTTTAAAACATTTGCTACATGTATATATATTTATTTTAACTTCTGGGACATTCAAACTCCCAAACATAATTATTTGAATAAAAAATACACAATTTGCACCATTGCTAAATAAACGGTATATTTAAATAAAAAAATGATTGAAGACAGACAAAAGGAATCATATTTAAAAAAAAAAAAAAAGCAGATAATTTATGTGCAATGATAATTTTAACAAGTAAAATTGGTTTTAGCTACTTTTTTGTAAGAAAACGGCTCATTTACTGGTTTCATTTTGTTTTTTATAACTTTTGTGCAGAAACTCATGCAGTCTGTTTTAATTAAGGGCTTGAACTTTAACACATTAATTTTATTAATTAAATGTGAAAAATAAACACATTCAATATGTTTTGTTGAAAAAGGTAAAGCCAGAACATCCCAAATGCTTTATTCTAAATTTTGTGTACTTATTGATAAGAAAATACTTAAATATCAGTTTGTACTTTAACAAATGTTGGTATTTGATGGAAATGTGATTTACTGATTATTTTATTCAGCACGTATCTTTCATTTTGAATATAACTGATGGTTTCTGCATGGAAAAAGACCAATGCATGATTTTATCAGCTGTTCTTCTGCAGCTCCATCAGTTCAGTAACAATCATGCTGATCTCAGTGGTGCGTTCAAAGACGCTGTGTTTTTGACAAGTCAGAACGTTTTGTAATATTTAAAATAAAAAAGTTGGGATAAAAACAATGTAGAGATTTTTTTATGTAACATTTATGAACCTCAACTTTTAGCTGTGTCAATTTTTTCATCCTAATCTGTGATATTTATCATATTAATCTCAATTCACCAAATTTACACGATCTTTTCAGCTAAAACAGAACCAGAGCATGAACATAAAACAGAAAACTGACTTAATCTAAAGGATAATGTTGATTATCTTTATTAATTAGTCAATATTCATTCTCAAACTAGTAAAATCTTTGGGAAACGGCTCAACGAAGAGGTGAATTTAGCATTTTCTAGTTTCAGGAAGATTTTAACATTAGTTGTTAATCCAGTTAGCTGGTTTAAAATTTCCTTTTCAGGTCTGAAACTTGAATAAAACAGTAACAACAGGGTAATATTGGAGCAACTGTGGGCCTTATTAATTTGGTCCACAGTATTATATTTTCATTAGAATATTAATTAAATACAAAGCAAATGCCCATTTTGCTTTTAAAACTAGTAAGTGTAAAAGTTTTATTAGCAGCAGGTTTTTTTCCTCTGCTCCTAAAGTTAGATCAAAACTAACAAAACAAATATTTCTTTAGCTGTTGACATATATGAACACTTCACATTTTCAGCAATTAAAACCATTAAAAGAAACGCAACTGTTTGGACTGGATTTTATGACTAATAAGCCATTAGCAACTGTTTGCTAATGGCTAAGTTTTTATTATTATTATGTTTTATCTCTTGGCACAATGTCGGCCATGCCGCCCTAAAGAAAGAGCCATATGACCCGTATTTATATACTTTTTATGCTTAAATACGCAGCTGCTTATGTCTCTATCCGCTCAGACCGCCTCCATCTGCCGTTGTGCCTCTTTTTATCTCATTTTCGGAGATTCTTCATCATCAACGGCCGCCATGTTTGCTATTGTCCGGTTAAAGACGAGCTAACTCAGAGCTGCCCTCTAGTGGCTGCTTGGTTCCACGACAAGGTCGACTTATAAAAACAAAAGCATGAAGGCAGTGGCACTTTAAAACATTAAATAAGGTCTGACCTATTTAGACGTTCAAGGGAAACGAAATAACTTTTAAAAAATAAAAATAAAGTCATAAAATTACATGAATAAAGTTGAAATAACACAATAAAATCATAACATTATGAGAATATTACATGTTTATTCTCATAATATTACTCTATTCTCATTATTTTGACTTTACGCTCAGAATATTAAGACTTTATTCTCATTTCAGCATTATTCTCGTAATATGACTTTATTCACATTTTGATTTTATCGCAATTGTGTTTTTTCTTTAGTACTGCCTTAATACTCGAAACATTTTCTGAGTGTGACTATTTTTCCTCTCCTGTAAAATAGTGTTTAGTCATTTTTGCACCAGAAGCTTTCCATACTCTTAAATGATATTTAATGTTTCTGAATTCAGATACAGTTTTTACTTTAAAAAGCAAAAACAGCAGAACAAGAAGACAACGTTTGAGTTTTATCCCATCGGGGTAAAAACCTGCTTCTCAACACATTTTACTGATTTTTAACATATCAGTTTGTTCATCTGTATATTTTTTATTTTTATTTATAAATATAATCCTTATAGACTGACTACTCTTCTTGGACCTTCATGCTGGAAGGTTTGGACCAATGGTGTGTCAGGCTTCTTAAAATAATGAAGAATATTTTCTCCTGTTGGGATTCTAAGGTTTTTTTTGTGTTTTGTCTTTCAAATGGTTATAAAGTTATGATTTAGGTGCCAATCATGGCGCCAAGAACAGTGTGACATTTGATTGGGGAACCTTTAGCAGCCGAATGAACTGAAATAAAAACTACTACTGAAAACGAAGCAGCAGAGAGGAAAACTTATGTTTTACTTTTATTGTTTCTCTCAGATTACTTTGAGTGTTTTTAAAGTTTATTTTACAACATGAAAATGTTTGAGCCTTTTCTGGACTGTTTTATGATTTATTTTGCATCTCATCTTTTCATCCAAGGCTGTCACTTTGTTTTTTTTATTTAATGTTCTCTGTGATATAGCTTCAACAGTGTAAAATAAAGACATTTGAATAATAAAATGTGTAGTTACATTTAATTAATTTTATTCTTTTTGTTATTTTATTGTATGAAAGATATTGCTGACGTTTGTAGAGAAGCCATTTAATATATTATTTACTATCTTCAAGGGAGATTTTAATTAAATATTATTTGCTTTTTTTGCAGGAAGCATTAAACTATTCATGTCTAAACTGATTCCTGGATGAGGTCATGAAATAAACTGACCCCCATATATAAGTTCTTCATCAGACTGCCATGTTGAATACCAAAATGGCTGCCAAACATTTTTACTAAATTATGGTGTTTAATAATTTATTACAGCTGCATTTATAACAAGATTAAATGACAGATTTACTTCTGAATGCTGGATTTTATTTAAGGGTATCAGTTTAAAGGAGGATGAATACAAATGCACAATCACTGAAATAAGTAATTTCAGCAAATATCATTTCAAATACAACTTTTAAAGCTTTTGTTGCATTTATTTTACTGCTTTCTATTAAGAACAAAAGGGTAATAGATTATATTAGTAAGTTCATGCGTTCATAGCTAATTGTAGAAGTTTTGGGTTTGAAATGTGATCAGTGTGTGACGTTTGGACTACAAAACGATCTTTGTTGTATTTGCGAAAACGTGACCGAGTGAACACTCTTATGAGCAAACTATCTGACTTTTTTTTTCTCCGGTAACCATGCCAACAAGAATTTAGGCGGTTAGAAAATAAACGACTCGTATTTGTAAGTATTTGTGTTTTGGAAGACACTTAAGATGTTTTATTGAATTCTATTTGGTTAATAAAATGTATAGCAATGTACAGAATATTTAATGTTGCATTAAAATGAGTGTGTTGACATATAGTAACTTATATGTTTTAGTAAGATATAGCATGTAGTAATGTTATATTTCAGTTATGAAAGAGTTTTGAGTTTAGCAGTATTGCAGTCAAGTGTTGTGAGGACAACACAATTATCTTATCCAACTTAAGTTGTTTTTATCCGGAGTCTCTAAATTATTTTATACTCTAAATGTTAAAAATGTATCAGAAGGGACATTTCTATACATTTTTGGCATCTAAATATGGTTCCTATTGAAAACTACAATACTTAACCCAGTCAAACCTGGAATTTTCTATAACTAAAGGAAATATAATCATTTAAAAACCGGTCACAATCTGTAAATAATAGCAATCAGGGCTAAAACAATTAATCGTGACAAAACGATAGTTGAAATAATTGTCAACTAATCAATTAATCGTTACCTGGAGTATGCATACCTAAGAAAAACAATTTGGTTAAAAACAACATATTCAGAGGACCAATTAAGCTAAAATTGTGCAGAAAATATAAATATTTTGCATTTAAGACAAACATTTCCGTCATCTGTAAATCTTTTCTCGCTGGAACCTAAGTTAGAGTTTTAGCGTAAAAAAAAATCAAGCGGGTTTTGCATTAAATTATTAATAAATTAGACCAAGAAAATGATCAGATCAGTGCTACACTGTGCTGATGTCCAACAGAACGGGTTGAACATATTATAGCTGCAGAAGCATAATTTGCTTAATGATCAAACATCCACTAAACAATGTTACTGCTTTTCAGGCAATAAAAATGTTCATTTTCTTATTTTAAAGAATAAATTGGACTGTTTATATGCATTTTTATGTATTTTTAATACAGCATAAAAAAAGTTTAAATTAAAAGTCTGACGAATGTCAATTTTTTTACCCGATTAATCGTAAGAATAACGATAGATGCGGTCTGCAGCAATAAGTGTTTGTTTTGTTAATACATTAATAGTTTTCCATGTTGAAAATGTAACTTCTAATTATCTCACTTTAGCTATAAAATAGAAAACGTCCTTCAAACTTTTACTCCACACACAAAAAAGAGATTTTAGCGCAACAGGAGTCTGTTACTTGTTTCTCCTGGCGGACCGAACAAAAATATGTTTTATCGTTTTGATATTAGACATCATTCAATGAGGCAACACCTGGTGACCACACCCAGCCCGGCGCGCGGTCTCCTCCGGACCACCACTGCGCATCCAGCCGCCGCTGGCAGCGCATCCTCCTGAGGGAAGGGGAAGGTGAGAGGCGCTTCTCCTCATCTAATCCGCTTAGCGGCATTATGCTGAGCTCCGGCCAAGACCCGACAGCCGCTGCGCCCTTGTAGCTGTCCAAAAGCCGGAGTCAGCATCTCTTGCGTCTGAGGCGCACAGCTGGAGGGGTCGGTCCGCGGTGGAGAGGAGGCCCAGCAGCCGGCGGTAGCTGCAGGTAAGCAGACACTTTCTCTCTGCGCAAAAAGCCGCTTCATGCTGATTTTTAAACATTTTATTTTTTCTTTTTAAAAACCGATAAGAAGAATAATGAGAGGAACTGCGTCATGATCCGCGATATTAAGCCCGACTCTCTCCTCAGCTGTTCGGCTTTCATCACTTTCTGCACATGAACTCTCCTGTTGCAGCGCAGCAAAAACAAAAAGCACCAATTTGAACTCCTTCTCCATTATAAATGCGCTGTTTTAACACGCGGACCGCGTCCCACTGCGCTCATGTTTCGTGAGAATCCGCAGCCTGAGTGATTATGTAGCCATAGCAACAGGTGGCTGTCTGCATCCTCCATCAACCCCACCAAAAAAAACAAAAAACACTCACCTCTCTGCCTCAGATCGGCACAGAGACGGAAACCCGCACATGCTGATGGTGGTTTCTCTGCTCTCAGTCCTTCCCCAGGTTGAAAACATGAAACCCCCTCTCCTCCGTCTGTGGAGTCTTCTCGCCACATAACGGCGCAGGAGCCGCCGCGGGGGGACAGCAATGCACCTGACCTAACTTCCTGCAGGGACTCCGGACGCTGAAGCATGCAGTCGCCCCAGCGGAGGAGGCTGAAGCGCAGCCGCGTCCTCTTCTTCGTGTCTGGCGCGCTGCTGTGTTGCATCTATACGCTGAGTCTGAAGACCAGGCAGCCTCCAGCCCCCGACAGGACTGATGCCGGGGGCGGCCACGGCGCCCTGGAGGTCAGACTTCGGGAGGTGAGGGCGTCCAATGAGTCGCTGGAGAGCACCACGCCTCCCCTGGTGATGGTCGTCAACAGGACGGATCTGGAGCAGTGCGTCTACGTGGATCCCCGACTTGCCAGAGCGCCTCCAACTCCCCCGCTGCTGACCACCACGGTCCCTCCTCCCCAACACCCAACCCAGCCCCCGCAAAGTCAGGGGGACTTCCCGGAAGACATATTCTCAGTGGAGCAGAGACGCCAAGGGTGGGTGGCCCTCCACATCATCGGGATGACCTACATGTTCGTTGCCCTGGCCATCGTCTGCGACGAGTTCTTCGTCCCCGGGTTGGAGGTCATCGCCGCCAAGCTGGAGATCTCCGACGACGTGGCCGGGGCCACCTTCATGGCGGCTGGCGGCTCCGCCCCGGAGCTCTTCACCTCCCTCATCGGGGTCTTCATCTCCCACAGCAACGTGGGCATCGGCACCATCGTGGGGTCTGCCGTCTTCAACATCCTGTTCGTGATTGGCATGTGCGCCATCTTTTCCCGGGAGATGTTGCACCTCACCTGGTGGCCGCTCTTCCGGGACGTGACCTTCTACATCCTGGACCTCATCATGCTCATCGTCTTCTTCCTGGACAACGTGATCTGGTGGTGGGAGAGCGTGCTGCTGGTGCTGGGCTACATGAGCTACGTAGTCTTCATGAAGTTCAACAGTCAGATTGAACAGACGTTCAAAGGCCAGCTCAGCAAACACGTGAGCATCGTCAAGGTGTGGAGCACGGCCGAGCCGGAGAAGGTGAGTGGGCGGCGACTTCCGGTCCAATCTGAACAATTCGGCTGGTTCTTTATGTTGTCCGTCTTTAACTGTGTTACCATTAACCATAGAATTGTAAAAATTGAAATCACAAAAAGGAAATTACTTAATGGAAACATATAATTTATATATAAAGTTTTGTGCTGGGACGAGGTGGTTTTTGGAAGCTAATTGCGTGCGATTGTTTACATCCGGAAATTTCGCGCATGCGCACAACGCTGTAGGGCAAAAAGGATTATTTTACATTCCGTAAACTAAATGAAACCTGGAAATTTAGGTATGATTAATTTAGTGCTATGCTCCATACCAAAGGAAAAATAACGCATAAAAACCGTGAAAGAAAAACTCAAAACCTTTTTTCTCGCTTCTCAGACTCGTTGCCATAGCAACAGACGACGCCAACGTTTCAGGATTCAGATCCAAAAGATACTCCAAACATTTCCCACACTAAGAACAGAGCATCCAGTCCGTGGCAGTGTTGTGTTTTTAGGCTTGGTGTTTATTTTGTGATTATTAACAAGTGATCGCTGTGATCGATTAGCTTCCGCTGCTATTAACTAATATCAGAGTGAATTGGTTGAGTAGTTGGTTTAAACAGCTGATCTACTGATTTTCTGTCAGAGTTGGTGTTTATGTGGCCTTTTGTATTTTTAACTGGACAGAAACAGAATTCCACATCACATCTACATGTTAAGGTTGTCAGAGTCGAGCAAGAATAATTGAACTGAACAGATAATCTGCATTGTCATCAAGATGAATCCATTTCACTTTTTCTCTGCAGTGAAGAAGTTTAGAAATCAGATAACATTTCACAAACTGGAGTGATAAGAAGTCGGAAAGACTCTCTGAACGTTAATTAAATTATACAAAACATTTTAGTCATTTTTGGTGTTTAACTGTGATCTTTAAGTTTAACATCAACCAGGAGCCTCATGTTCGACTGAGCAAACCTGATTGCTTTGCTCAAAGCTAAACAACCGTAGTGCCAATAGAACCGGGCCGGACCAGGCCGGTTCCGGACCAGGCCAGGCCCTACAGAGCATTAAGGTCCTTCTGGCCCATGACTAACGTCTGTCCATTCTGGCACATCCTGCATCAGCCCAATCCCGTCATAACCCGTATCATCCGAGTTTCGGATGCTTGATGGGTTTTCTGATCCTGTGGAGTTGCTTCCTCTTTTCAAGACAGATGAGTCGTCTTTAACCTAAAGATTTTTAGAAGCTGGTGTTTCTGACCCAGTGCTGTTGCATCATGGCAATGGAGAATCATACATTGTTGACAGCAATGTGAACTATTTGCCAAAATATGGTCAGGTACCAGCGGTGACTTTACTGGGGTTTGCTACAGAGCATTCATCATGTCTACTCCTCCCATGTGAGTGATGTACTCTGACACAACCGTTAGCATGGCGCCACTTCTTTCTGCTCCTCAGAGAAGCGTTGCACTTGGCCAACAGCGTTGACAGAGACATAGGGATTTGCATTGAGCTCAGAATCGTTGTCCACACGGAAGTCAAAGCTGCTTCTTTATTTTATGAGAAGATCTGTGTGATCTTCCAGTTTTCATCCCATCAGCTGGTTCTTCCTTATGGTCCCAGACTTCTGAAACACAGTGGAGCTTTCAGATGCAAAACATTTGTCAAAGTAGACAATATAGTCTGAGGGGTTTCTGCACAGCTGCAGAACAACATTTCCTCCTAAGCCAAGCTCTTTATCATCGGTTTGACAAACGCAGAACTCCCAGTGTGAACGATGACATCACAGATGCTCCTGCTCACACAAAGATTTTAAAACCTTGTTTCTTTAGGTCTGCTGGGGAGGTTCTACCTCAGACTTCCAGCCTTTTGCCTTGGAGGCACCATCATCCCATCAGTTTCCACATTTAAGCGTTTGCTTCTCGTGTCGTCAAGGACAGGCCTTCCTCCCTCCCTTCCTCTCTTCCTCCATTCCTCCCTCTCTCTTTCCCTCCCTCTGCATCAGTTTGTGTTGCTCTGCCGAATTAAATCCCCCCATGTTGCTTTCAGGTTTGTAACCTGACAAAATGCAGCAAAACGGGAGTGAATACTTTTGCAAGGCGCCTCAATTGTTTCTGGATAAACTTCTGTCCTTTGTTGCTGGTTTGTTTTGCATCCTTTCATCTTCTGGACTCGGCTCGCTCAGACCCACTGACCGCGTTTGTGTGAAACCTTTTGAAGGCGCCGAGCTGAAGAGACTCCAGGTGTTCCTGCCGCTGAAAATGTCACTCTGGTTTTGTTGCAGTCCCTGAAATACCTACAGGCGCCCAATCTCATGAATAATTATTCAAAACAGTCGCAGATAAAGGAACCAGAACCATATCTGCTGCAGAACCAACATGGAGGTTCTGCCTGAAGAAAAACACAAACCAAAACGAAACGTTTTTTTAGTTTAATGTTGAGCTTTATCTACAGAAATAATATATGTATATATTATCTCTCAATAACAAACAATTTAATTTAAAAACTGCATTTTGTACAATTGCGAATTAGGGCCATTGACAGAAAAAAAGAGAGGAGAAAATTTCCACCAAAAATCTTAAGTCGAAAATTTGTTAGAAAAAAACTAAGAAATGTCCTTGTTTATTCCAGAAAACCTAAAAATGTCTCAGTTTCTTTTTCTAGCAAATTTTCACCTTTTCAAACTTAAAAATGTAAATTTTTCTTGTTAACTTCTGAAATTAACATAAAAATCCAAGTTTTATTCTAGGACATTTTCAACAATTCAGGCTCAGAAATGTTTTTTTTTTTTTTAGAAAATTTATGCCTTTGAAAACTCGGAAGTTTCCTTGTTTTTTCTAGAAAATGCCAGAGATTGTTCTCTAAAATTCTTTTTCTTCTAACAAATTTGTGGCTTTTCAAATTCAGAAATCATATTTTTGTTTCCGGAAGATTTCTGAGATTTATCAAGAAATTAAAAAAAAATTTTTCAAGCAAATTTAAAACAAAACAAAAACATTTTTGGCGGAAATATAGTCTTCCCTTTTTCATCTACATTGGCACTAATGGGGTGTCGTAATTTTGTGTCTACTTATCTTTACTTGGCTAATATTTAAATAATGTGACAAACATGCAGCAAGAATAAGGAATCAGGAACAAGCGAACACTTTCACACCATTAAATTATTTACAGGCTGCTCGTTTGTTTCTTTTGAATATTTAACGAACCAAGCCGGTTAAATCTTAATGAATTTATGCAGAAGAAACATCATGGGATGCAGGAATCTAATTAGGAGGCTTTAGCAGTTTACCCCTGGTGTTTTAATGCAAAACATTTTCACACACAACACCACTAATTGTTTAAAGAATATTCTTTTTGTCAATAAGTTGCAAACTGATGTTCTTTTTGTGAGAAATGTATCTAAGTCTTGATCATTTCTAGGTTTAGAGAGCATTTTCTCCCCATAATGCATGAAATGATCATTTAAAAGTGTCTTTCTGTCTTCATTCAGATGTTTTTTTATCTGATATTGAAATTATTTTGATCTGAAACAGCTTTTAGATCAGCACTGTGTGTGTAACTGAAACTCTCTTTTCCAGGACACTGAAGCTGCTCCTCCTCCTCCTCCTGCTGCTCCTCTTCCTCCTCCTGCTGCTGATCCCCAAAAAACGGAAAACAAACCGAAACCTGAAGCTGCGCCGGCTGCACCGGGAAGCCCTCTGCACAACAACCTGCAGCCAGAAACTCAAGAGGACAAAGATCGGCTCCGGGTAAAACTAATCTACACCCTGAATACGTTTTTTATCATGTTTGGCCATAAACAAAGCATAGCTTGGGCACAAATAAACACCTGTCCTTTACATTATACTTTTATAATCTGTTTTCAGAAGTAAAATAAGGGAATAATGAAATCTGACTTCAAGGAACAGAGATTAATTGTGAATCTGCTGCCCATCAGGCTGATTTCGTCTCGCAGGCCCTCACTGGTTCAGAGTGTTTTAGATCCTGACCATGTCTCTGCTGACCTGCAGGTGCGTCCAGTTTTACAGCGAGGCGGCAGCTCGGCGTCGCTCCACAACACGTCCCTGAGGAGCACCATCTTCCAGCTGATGATCCACACACTGGACCCGCTGGGAGAAGGTAGAACTCGCTGGTTTCTGCTCGGTTTGAGAGCGAAGTACCAACAAAAGGTTCTTCACTGCAGAAACACAAAATCTTAGTATTTTGGTCTATTATTGATGCAAATGTCTTAGAAAACTTGAAATAAGACTTTTATGAACTTAAAAGTAACTCTTCAGCAATAATAATGGTTTATTTTGAGTCAATAATTCATTAATAGTGAATATTTGACTTGTAACATGGACAAAATGTGTTATAAGTGAAATAATCTGCCAGAGCAAATAGTTCTTTTTCCATCACTATAAAGGAATTATTGACGTGAAACAAGCTCCTATATCTTGTTGAAAAGTTGCTTGTAAGTTAGTTTTGTCTTATTTCAAGTATAAGATATTTGCACTGAAAATAAACCAAAAATACTTCGTAATATTTATTTTTTTGCAGTGAAAGACAGAGACTGTTAGTTTTCAACAACCTCCTTCAGCATTTTTTTCCCTTGGATTAGTGAGTTTGTGTTTAGCATACAGTTATTACTATACTCTGATCTATAGTAGTAAACCTTTATTACATGTCAAAGCCGGAAAACTCATTTTCATTTCGGGTCACATCAACGTCATGAACGTTTTCAAAAGGCTCGTTATGGCAGGATGTGTTGATAAAACAATGTTTAAAACTGTTAAAACAGCATAATTTTGTCTTTACTCGATGAGTACTTCCTAAAATTAATCAGTATTTAAAGTAGATTTACTATGCAAAATTTGCAAAAACATGCTAAATTTACATTTTGCATGTTTTTGTACTTGCGTTTGGTTCTCTAATGTTTCTAAAAACAACCACCAGCCGTTTCTTGGCCATAAGTTGATGTTTTTTGGTGTCTGGAAAATTAACTGTTTCAAAAACTTCAGGCATGTCCGTCACAAATCAGCAGGTACTGACCGTTACCTAGGAACTCCAGCAAAACCCCGACCCGTTACCTAGGAACTCCAGCAAAGTTGCTAGGTAACTTTTCTGGGGTTACCTAGCAACCCCAGCAAAGCCCCAACCCGTTACCTAGCAACCGCAGTGGAACTCTGTTCCTCAGATTAAGTAATCTGAGGATTACTTATAATGACTTCATTTTATAATGAAGTCATTATAAAATGACTTCATTTTATTATAAGTGAAATAATGAATCTTTTTAAATCAATATTTAGGAGTTATTTACTTAAAACAAACTCCTATATCTCGCTGAAAAAGTTTCTCGTAAGTTAGTTTTATCTTATTTCAAGTGTACGAAAATATTTGTACCAAAATAGACCAAAAATACTTGGTAAGACAGATTTTGTTCCTTTTCATCAAACTCCTGTTCTTTGCTTGGATTGCCAAGTTTGTCTTGAATACAACAAAACTTTAGGTGTATGTACATATTTACGGGGTTACATTGTGGGAAACTTAATCACATAATCTGATCAGCAGTCACCTTTTAGGATCATCACAGAAAGAAAACAAATCCTTAAATTTACTTCCTAACTGCAGCTCATCACGCTGCCGGTGACTCAGCTCTGACCGCGGCGAGATGAACCGGTGCGACCTTGAGCCTGTCCTTGGACTCGGCGTGCCGCTGTTCCCTGCTCCCACTGCGCTGCGGCCACCGCTGATCCTTAATCAGCTTTCCAATACAGGCTAATAAAAGCTGGATAAGAGCCGGCATGGTGGTAGCTGTAACTCTGGGGAACCAGCTGAGTCCAGGTCTCTGCAGCTGGACCGAGGAGTTTACTTTCCTCATGAATAAAAACTGACTCTTCAAATTTGTAAATCTGTTTTGCTTTTAGAACTAAAAGTAAGAATACATTTCAAACTTGATTCTTTGTTTTCTTGAAGGTGACCTAATATGCTTCCTTTAACGGGTTAGGATTGATGTATCGGTATTCAAAACATGTTTGCTGCATTTTTCTGCACAAAATCATAATGGCTGCAAACAGATAGGCAATTAAAGATTTGTACATCTTTGAAAAGCAGAAGTAGAGGCTCCTGCACAACCAGGAAGTGGTTTCTGAATGGTAAATCAACAACAGAGCACTTTTCCAGCAGCCATTGTACAGCGCATACAGCATTAAAATCACAAAATCAAGAAAATTATGAACAACCTTGACCAACCTCTTTATGAGACTGTTTTGGGGAAACAAAGTGTCTTCAGTCAGAGGCTTCCTAACAATCTCTGTAATACAGACTTCTACAAGAGAATCCATTACAATCTACAATAACTCTCTGAAGACTCTTAATGAATTACAACTTTTAATTTCCCTCTGGGATCAATAACTTTTGTTTTTGAATTTGAAAACCAGCTGACCAAACGTTCTGGAGCTCCTCTTGGGTTGCTAGGTAACGGCGCTGGGCTTTACTGGGGTTGCTAGGTAACAGGCAATGCCTGGTGATTTATGACGATACATTCCAGAGGTTTTTAAAACAACTCATTTTCCAGACACCAAAAAACTTAAAACTTATTGCGAAAAACTGGCTGGATGTTTTTTAAGTGTTGGTCTGTTTTTAGAAGCAGTAGAAACTAAAACCGAAGTATAAAAACATGCAAAATGTAAATGTTGCATAATAGTTATCCTTTAAACTAAAACCTTCTGGGTTATTTATGCCGTGTCGTACCTGTGGTTCTTAGAAGCAGCCCTCAGGGGCGCCGCTAGAACCGGTCGGCCAAAGAAAATCACAGAAGGTAAGAGCGGCGAGACGCTACCTGGTTGTGCCGTTTCTCATCGTGTTTCTGTTGTGGTTGGCAACTTTTCACGCTCACTGCCGCTTCGTGTCGGGAGAACAGAGAGGGAATTTATTCAAACTAAAATAAGATAAAAATGTACCACATGTCAGGGTTATGTTTGTAGTACTTTAGTAGTATTAATACTAGTAGAGAATACGCAGAAGTTCTGCTCATGTTTCTAATCTTTTGGATTCTTGGTGCCAGCTTCATTTGTGTCCGTTTTATGTCTGAAATGTATAAACTGAAAGTTGGAAGAGGAGTTTAAGTGGTTGATGATTTCGTCTGTTTCTGCCAATCAGAAACATCCTTTAATGGTGATGTCAAAGGGGAGGGGCTTGTGCAGAAGAAAGGTAAGCTGCAGAAATGTTGGCGTCGTCTTCGTTTCCAAACTTGGTTCCATCATGTTTAGTCTGGTTTGGTCATGTTTCTAAGCTCTTCATTGTGCAAAAGTTTTAACCCCCTCCTTCATCAGAGGTTCTCCAGGCTTTTTGAAAGTCTCTCCTCATTCTCCTTTCAACTTTAGCTGTTTTTTCCATTTTCAAGGGAGATGTAAACTCCTGCTGACACTGTTGCTGTTGATCCTAAAATTTTTAGTTTGAAGCGAGTTTAGAGCTAAATGCTCTAAGTTAAATATTTAGTTTGAAGCTAAATATTTCACTTCCTATCTATTTTTTACGTAAGAGCTATGTGTAGCTTGGAAGCAAAATATTTATCTCCAAAATAAATATTTAGTTTAGTTCCACACTAAATATTTAGTGTGAAACTAAATATTTAGCTTACTAAAAATGTTTAGTTTGGAACTAAAAATTAGCTCCTAAATAAATATATAGTAAGAATATTTAAACTTTAGTTTGAAGCTAAATATTTAGTTTGAGGCTAAATGAGCTACATATTTAGCTCTAAACTAAGCTTTGATTTAGAAACAGTGGCATTTGTAAATGAATGAATAACATGATGAAAATATGACAATGAAAAATCCGCCCCCATTTTCTTTTTTTTGTGACCAAACAACCCAAATTATTGCTGTTAATTTTTGACAGCAGTAACTTCATAAATGCCACCTTAAACTTCCAGGCCAAAAATCCTAAAACTGATCCACAGGTTGGGCCATAAGTTTCCATACATAGAAAAAGTAAACATTTGGGACTCTTGGACCACTTCATGGTTGATCTGCAACATTTCCAGTTTTCTGAAACTTGCAAATAAATTTTACCACAGTGTCGTGTGTGTGTGATGCTTGCTCCATGTTTTCTGTTAAAGTTTCGTGCAACCATGTGACTGCTTCCCAGTATAATTTCAATTCTTTGTTCTTTTGTCAAATGCATCTTCTTGGGTATCTGAAATAGAAAAGAAATATACATTTTACATTCTCCTTTGCATGGAAACTTATGGCCCACCCTGTAGGTTTTAAATGACCTGCAGGAAATCTGGAGAAATGCTTCTTTGGAATAATTAAATCAAATAAAAAATGCTGCTGCTGTAAATTGTTTTGGTTTGCATGTTCCCGTGTTTGGCTTCGTGTTTTCTGTCCTGTGGATGCAGTTCTTCTTTTGCTTTGAGGCTGTCGTGTCCCTGAATTTTACAAAAATGAACCTTAAATGCATCAACTTCACACGGCCGTTGCATAACTCCATTATTTGCTGGTTCTCGCATGCAGCTGGCAGACATGTGGGTGGATGACTCACTTTATCCGTAATGAATTCAGCGCTCGAGTCTGATTGAGGCTCATTACTCTGGTTGCTGTGTGTCGAGGTCAAAGATTCGGTGAAGTGGTCACTCTGAGCAGCTTGTGGAGAAAGATGGGGGATTCTCGCCTCTTGTTAAGTCTGTATAAGTGACGGTTCTCTTAATTGCAGCAAAGAACAAAGTAAAACCTCTGGATGTCTCGGTGACAGAGAAACAGCAGAACAAGTCGCATCACCGCCGCGCTGAAGGTGAGTGAGGCGCAGCTGAAAATCTCACCGCTCTCTGGGAATAAAAAAACAGAGAATGAGAATCTGACATTTTATCACAGACAGGCTGAACATCAGGGAGTAACGTGCTAGCTGGCTGCTTGCTCATGTCGCCCATATCAGAAACTGCCACTGGGCACTGCGCCGTTACCTAGCAACCAAAGCTGAGCTCCAGTATGTTTGGTCAGCTGGTTTTACCACTATATGTGCTGTACAATGGCTGCTGGAAAAGACAAGTGTTTTGTTGTTGACTTACCATCCGGAAACCTCTTACTGCATTCCTGCTGGCTGTACAGGAGGCTCCACTTCTGCTTTTCAAAGATGTATGGTTGTATAGTTGTGCATCTGTTTGTAGATATTTTCTCCTGTGAGCTTAAACGTTGCGTTGGGTGGCGTGGCCTTTAGCAGCTTATTTGGATTTAAAGTGACAAGACGTCCTAAAACAACTCAAACTAGGCAGAACTGAGCAGACTGAAATCTCATTATCTACAAATGATTTTGTGCAAGAAGTGTAATGAACACACTGCAAAAACACAAAATCTTACCAAGTATTTCTGGTCCAGTTCATAGTGTAAATATCTTAGTTCACTTAAAAGAAGATAAACAAACTTACATAATAAACAACTTTTCAGCAAAATATAATAGCTTGTTTGAGTAAATAACTACTTAATATTGATTTTTAAAAAAGACTAGTTACATTTGCAGATTATTTCACTTATATCAATATAGTTTGCATGCTATTAAAATAATTTGTCAGTGGAACTACTTTTTCATCAATATGGGGAAAGTTTTGACTTAAAACAGGCTACTATATCATACTGAAAAGATATTTGTAGTTTTATCTTATTTCAAGTATACCAGAAACCAGACCAAAAATACTTGGTAAGATTTTGTGTTTTTGCAGTGTATGTTTTTAGAGACTGACAAGCTAATAGGTCACCTTATGATGCTCCAATTACCCCTTTTAGTCCAAACACCAACAGGAAAAGTATTAAAGTCGGTTGATTGAAGAATGCGGTGAAATCCTTCTGTTATAAATGTAAATTTTAAATATTTCCGTGAGACACAGCTGAAGGAGGGCGTCCTCTACAATCAGTGCTGACTCTTAATCTCTGTGTTCCTGCATCACATTACGCACTAATGAGCTGCTTCAGACTCGGAGCTGCGCGGCAAAGACGCTTTGAGAGGCCTCAACGAGGCGAATCAATCAGCTCCCAGGGTTAACATGCAGATGGGAGGCTCCTTCAGAGGAGAGCGTTTATCTGTGAACACTCAACTCTCTCCCACTCCCACTCCATCCAGGCCCACGCAGCTCAACGCCACTATTATGATCTGCTTTACATCAGAGGGCAGAGCAACTTTATCTCATCTGGTTTTCAAGACAACTTTTTTGGAGTTTTGTTGATGTGAACAGAGCTGCTATCCAACAGTTCCTCTTTTTTCAGTTCCTTGTTTCGTTTGGCCGCATGTTGCTGATCAGTTTACAGACGTTTAAAGTTTATTTTGTTTGTCTTAACTATAATTTAATGCAGTTTATTTATATACCGTCAATCCACAACAAATATTGCCTCTGGGAAAAAAAAGTTAATCCAGTCATACAGATTCCAAGTCAAACTGATTCTGGTTTTCAAACAATGCAGTCAACTTCAGATTATTATTCAATATTTAATCTAGGGAAAATTAATATTGATGAAAAAGTACTTGTTCCACTGGTTGATTATTTCACTTTTAACAAGACATTTTTCCCATTTTACAAGTGAAATAATCTGCCAGTGTAACTTTAAAAAAAGAAAAATTCCAATTATTGACTTAAAATAAGCTCCCTAATCTTGCAGAAAAGTTACTTTTAAGTTCGTTTTAAATGCCCAATTTGACATTTTGTAAATAAATTTGCCTTTAGAACTGCTGCAATTTAAAAAAAACTTTGTTTTTTGATCAAATGTTTTGTGCTAGGATGAGGTGGATTTTCTGGCTGAATCAAAATGTATTAATTTAGTAAAACTCCAAAGGAAACACTTCTTTCACATCACACAAGTAACGTGATCAACAACAGGATGTTGCCACTGGCAGAAACCATGAAGAAGACAACAACAGGAAGTAGATGGAGGATGATGGCGCAACTTTTCACTTATTCACATGTGATTTTAATTGCGTTTCTTATCTAATGGAAACACCACAATTGCTGAACTTTTTCAACATTATGAAGTATTGATAAAGTTTTGCGCTCATTTTGTAATGGAAACCAATTTTGATGCAGCCAAAAAAAAACAAAACACCTGATTCTAGCACCAAAACTTTTTTATCAAAAAACCAAATTAAATTTATTTACGGTATTTATTTATTTTCGAAATTAAGCAAATTTATTTTTGAAATGTCAAATTGTATCATTATACGATTAATGGAAATGCAGCTAGCTTCCTCTAGGAGAGAGACTTGGTCCAACACTGACAGACAGTCAGGGGTAATTTGTTGACAGCAGGAAGTCGGGGACTGTTTCCTTTTTAAGATTGCTTAAATGTTTGGAGGTACAGTTGGTTCACTTTCATTTCTGCAGAACCTGCAGCGGTAATTTCTGGTACATGTGCCGCTCCTGGAAAGGTTTCACAGTTTAAACTGCCAAAATAGAGCCATGTAGATGACTGACTTTGTTTTGTTTTTTGTCTGCTTTTAAGAAGCGGGTCACAAACAGAAGTCAGAGCAAATTGCTTCTGCTGGAACACCAGGGGGCGCCGCAGCTCAGCCGTCCACCTCGCAGCCTCCAGCAGAAGAGACTCCGAAGAAAACCTCTGAAAGGGCGGAGGAGTCAAAGGCAAGACTTTTAAAATCTTTTGGTTCCTTTTAGGTAAAACACTAACCCTTTAACGACACCACTTTTCAATGTAAGTTTTTGTTCAAAAACTTACATTTCTGTGGCGTTGTCTTTGTGCCACCAGTCTGTGTTCAGATAATTTGTCTGAAATGGTAAATCACTTGAGCTGAGAAGACTTTTTTTATGGATTAATCCTTGTAGGTCAAAATGAATGAAATATTTCTTATAAAATGCTGAGGCCATGGATGAAAACTAAAAAACAGTCCAGAGAAAAACCCTGAATTACCTTCAAATAAACTGAAGAATTATCAGGACTGCTTTAAAAGATTACTGTGTTAATTGGAAACAAACCAGAATAAAAAATTGTTTTATTTTGATTAATATCAAAATAAAACAAAGTCAGATTAACGGATGGAAGGGACCTTTTAGCCTTTTTCCTCGCCTTCGTAGCACATTAAGACTCGAGGAGACAGATCTTTTAAAGCTGTGGCGCCTCGCCTCTGGAATGAGCTACCTTGCACTATTCGAACTCTGGATTGTATAGACACTTTTAGGAAACAACTTAAGACCCACTTTTTTAAACTTGCTTTTTAGCTCAATACTGTTTTTGTATGTTGCTTTTAATCTATTTTATATTATACACTTTGTGCAGCGCTTTGTGACCCTGGTCTGTGAGAAGCGCTATAGAAATAAAGTTTACTTACTTTTGAGAGTCAATCTTCTGTCTGCAGGCAGCAGAATCAGCTGGAGAAACTGGAGGATCGCAGGACAGCGCCCAGGAAGATGGCGGCGAAGACGAAAGCGGCGATTCTAGTGAGAGCGAGGAAGAAGAGGAAGACGATGAAAACAAAGAAGCAGAAGAACAACAGAAGGAAGAGGAGAGTGAGCCGCTGTCCTTGGGGTGGCCGGACACGCCGCGGAAACAGGCCACATACCTGTTCCTGCTGCCCATCGTGTTCCCGCTGTGGCTCACGCTGCCGGACGTCCGCAACCCGGTCAGCAATTACTCTTCATCACAATCATTACAACAGCTGCAACTTTCCTAAAGATGGATTTTTGTGGCGGGATTTCTGTTGGGTTTAATCTGAGTCCGTGACAGTTTTTGTTCAGAGGCGTTGGGTTTTGAAAATGTTAATAAATTGTTTTCCAGGCGTCCAGAAGATTCTTTATCATCACGTTTATCGGCTCCATCTTCTGGATCGGCATCTTCTCCTACCTGATGGTGTGGTGGGCGCATCAGGTGGGTCCGTTTTTACTGAATATGAAGAATAGCGCTGACCTTTAAAAATAATCAAGTGTTAATAATTGTTGTGAGTCCTTCATAGGCTAACAGTAGCCCAAGGCACAGAATCTCAATTGGGTTTAAGTCAATACTTAGAGAGACTTAGTCTCTCTAAGCCTTCATGGTGTTATTTTGAGCTACTCTCTGTATGTTATTGTTTTTCTTTTCTTGTGCTCTCAGGTAGGTGAGACTATCGGCATTTCTGAGGAGATCATGGGCCTGACCATCCTGGCGGCAGGAACGTCCATCCCAGACCTCATCACCAGCGTGATTGTAGCTCGGAAAGGTTTGGGAGACATGGCCGTCTCCAGCTCCGTGGGAAGCAACATCTTTGACATCACAGTTGGGTAAGAGATCCATTAACTGGAAGTTCAAAATAAAACTTCCAGTTAGTTTAATGGAAACTAATGGAAGTTTCCACTAGTTTCCATTAGAAACCAGTTGCCACTGGCATTCAACCAGTTGGCATTCAACAACAGTTGAATGACCGTGGCATTGAAAAATGTTTGGTTCTGTGAGGTGGACATTTCTGACTTTCAAAAGTCTCAAATTTTAAACTTTTCAAACCAGAAAATTTAACAGGTTTAATATTTAAACCAGACGGCAGGTTTGTATTCTGGCTGTGATTTCTCAACAATAACTAGAATGAACATTAATTTCTGGTTAATAAAAGCATGAAATTGTTAAAAATAATCGACTAACGCGCTCCTGCCCTTTGTTGTTCCAGCCTGCCCGTCCCCTGGCTCATCTACACCGTCATCTACGGCAAGCCGGTGACGGTCAGCTCCAACGGTCTGTTCTGCGCCATCGTGCTGCTCTTCCTCATGCTCCTCTTCGTCATCATCTCCATCGCCGCCTGCCGCTGGAAGATGAGCAAAAAGCTGGGCGTCACCATGTTCGTCCTGTATTTTGTGTTCCTCGTCCTCAGTGTCCTGCTGGAGGACCGCATCCTCATCTGTCCCATCTCAATCTGACAGCAGAGACTGCCTGGACTGGACCGGTTCTGAGGGATTTATGTTGGGTCAGAGGTTCTACAAGTTTGTGCAGAAATATATCAGTTATCCAGATTCCCTCATTATGTCTCAGTCCCACTCAGCAAGAATAAATATAATTGTTATATTTCCAGTATTTATGATATGATCCTTCAGAAAAGCCGCAGAACAATAATTCATAATTTTGCAGTTTCTGGATTCCATAGATATCGGCTTCTGTTTGTAAAGTTACAGTCTAATATTAACTGCAATAATTTGAGTTATTTAACCCGTCAGAAGAAAAAAAAAGGGATTTAATTTTTGTCTTTTCTCCATGTTTACACATTCATAAATAAACTAAACATTTAGGTTGGAACTAAACATTTAGCTCCATACTAAATGTTTAGTTAGCAAGTATGACGGCATGTTGGGGTCATTGTGGATAAAAAAAAGGAGGACATAAAAGAAATGAACAGAGGTTTGAGATTGTTTTTTTTTTTTTCAAAATTCAAAACATTTTGACTTTTAAAACTCATTTTTTAGATTATTCTCAAAATTGCTTTGTTTTTTGGCAGACATTTATTCCTTTTTTATTAATCTACAGTGGCCCTAACACCACCATAGGCAAGCTAAATTTAGTTTGAGGTTAAATTCTTAGCTTCCAACTACATATTACACTAGCAAGCTAAATATGTAGCTTACAATCTAAATGTTTCTAAGCATTAGTTATTCGCTATAGCTATCATAATAGCTAGAACATATCACAATAATAGGTATTACAGTAAATATTTCTAAATATTAGCTATAGCAGGCAAAGTGCTAATTAGCTTGTCGATAGCCGGAAGTTGACTATCAAAATAAAGCTGGGATTTTCGAATCTTTAAACTTTTGCTGGCGTGACAGACTCGCTTAAATGTAGTTCACTTCTCAGTTTTTCCTCTCGACATGTGCAACATTTCGCCTTAAACATAGGACGAGCCATTTTAATGACAATATTGACTTCAAGAAATGAGTCAATACAGCGCGAGCTCACATGCGGGTGTTAGGAATACAGAACGTTTATTTTGATAGCCCACTTCCGGTAACTGGTACATGAAGTGGCATATTAGCTAAATATTTAGCTGAGATAAACGTTAA
The DNA here is from genome assembly GCA_903067065.1 of Brachyrhaphis terrabensis. Classification (NCBI taxonomy): domain Eukaryota; kingdom Metazoa; phylum Chordata; class Actinopteri; order Cyprinodontiformes; family Poeciliidae; genus Brachyrhaphis; species Brachyrhaphis terrabensis. The sequence goes on from CAEGAG010195218.1 coordinate 46,660, forward strand.
TATTTGTAGTTTGGGTTTCTAACTATAAATATTTAGCTTGCTAAAAAATACTTCATTCAAAACTTATTTTTTTCTATCGTGACAACAGGCTAAATAACGAATTATTGCCGTTAGTTTTTGACCCCATACATGGCGCCTTAAATTACTGCTGGATTCATAGTCTGTATTTTATCTACACTGCAGGTGCCAGTTTATTGCTATTTACTTCGATAAAAACTCAAACGTCTAGAATAGCTGCCAGAATATACCTTACCTATATTATGGATCAAATGTTTGTTGGAATTTGGGTGGAACATGTAGAGAAATATGAAATAAAAACGGTACTTTTGACGAACCTTAGACATCTCAGCTTGTAAAATATGTGGCACCAACACTTCTAGTAACGACCACAAGATGGCGCGCATTTACCACAGTTAGAAAGGAAAAGTGACATCGCCAGAGAAGGAAAATCCAGTCAGTAGTTTTACTAATTAGATCCTCATTTTCTTCCAAGGTAGCAGTATTCCACTTCCTGTCCTTTTATGGCATTTGAAATGGGAGAAAATGTTTTTTATTTACACATAATTGTTAAATGAGTTGCAGAATGATTTTAATTCTGACTCCTCAGATTAATAAAATGTGATGGAAAAATTACAATAAGTTCACAAGCATTTCATATAACATGACTAGCAGATGTGACCTAACGACATAAAACAAGATAGTTTAGAGGAATTTCATAAACTCTGGTTTATTGGAGCTGTGTTTTTTTTTTTTTTTTTTTACCAGGATGAAAAGATGCTACAATAAAAAAATTAAATAAAAAATTGTGTAGCAGGTTGAATATATGTGGATTTTCTCTAATAGAAAATAATACAGTTAATGCTTAAGCTTCTTTTAAAAAGGAGCTGAAAAATTGTACAGATTCTGTAACAATCATTTGAGATAAAACCAATAATATTATGATTTATCAATGCAGAAAAATTTATTATTTGTAGGAAACCCACCATAAATCCGAATTTTTGCACCTTTTTTTGTTGAATTGTTCCAAACTTCAAAACATTAAGATTCTCTGTGCACTGAGTTTTAATGGTCAATATTTCTGACCTTGGACCCTCTAACTTGTCCCGACTGTCCCGCTGTTTTGTTCTTTTTTCTTTTTTTTTTATCAAAATGGATGCAACATGGATAAATTTAAAAAAGTGTGAGATGGTAATTCCATGCTGCAATAAATTATTTTTTTTAAGAGTGACTGGTATATTGATGGGTCAAATGTGTCAAAAAGTGTTTTAAATCTTAAACACTTTTTAAGATTTAAAAAGTGTTTAAATCTTAAAAGGACATAACATATTTGGTTATGTCCTATTTGGTTTTTAGGACATAACCAAATATTTCTACAGTTTCTTTTGTGATTATTTTAAAACATGCTCTGCAGAAAACTTCACTGACATTCATCAATTTTTAGTTTTTGGTGAGTAAAATCCAACACTTTAATAGAAATGGATGGAAATGAATCACAATTTATTAAATTTAACATAAAACAAAACTTTAGAACAAACTAAAATTGCACTTGAATAGATATCAATAAAAAATTATGTAGAAAAGAGCTGAGTTTTTACTTTTTGCACTGGCAGCGTTAAATATCATCACCTTCCTGAAATAATGGCTTACGTTATTTTTTGCCAAAAGTGATTAAAAAAAAAAAATAAGACAAAAAAATTGGGGTAAAAAAATAAAAATAAAAGACTTATTTTATGAAGGCTTGATTTGCCTGAAAAAAAAAGCTTTTCTTTTTTACTGCATTTCACATTAAAGAGTGACTGATAAATTTAAAGCCAGAGTTTTATATTTTAAATTTTAGCATAAGTGTTTAATTCTTAAAGTTACAATTTTCTTGTTAAAACAGAATCTTGTATCAGTAAAATAACTGAGAAAAAAAAACATTTTAATTCCTAAAAGATTCACCAATTATGTTAATATTCAGTGGTATTTCTTCTACTTTAAAAAAATTAAGACAAGCCAACAATGAGAGCGTTAAATGATTTTATTTACAGTTCCAGTAGCTGTATGCAACCTTCTACACCGGTAAAAGAACCTGCTGCTAGAAAATGTGACTTCTTAATTTTTTGTTTTACAAACAAAACATTTATTGACTTGGTTCTGGAAATCCCGGTTCATCAGGCATTTGTTTTCTGGTAGGATTAAAGTGCAACTTGTTCTTTTTTCCAGTTTTGGTCTCTTCTGCGACGTTTGGTCGACGTTCATGAAACCCTCAAGCTTAAACTTGGGAGTCCTCCTTCAACCAAATCCACAAACAAACATTTATGTGACTCCAGGCCCAGAACTGGGACCGGTACCGTTCATTAAAAAACATAAGATAAAATAAAAACACTGACAAGGTGTTAGCATCAAGTTCTGTCCAGTTCGTTTGGTTCTTCCCAACAGAATCTCATTTAGTTTACAACTTCATAAAAGTAAAAATATCAGTAAAGTTCTGGATCAGAAATATTCTGGACCCACATTTAAACATCGTACCTTAGCGGTGATCTTTATTTTTTTTAGCCATTGATAGATTTTGAGCAAATTTCATGTTTTCTAGCAACTGCGACAAAAAATTTAAAGAACATTTGTTTTTTCCTCTACATATGAGCAAAGATCTCACACAATCTAGAAGAATCTGATGAGAAAAACCTGAAAAAGTTTGACTTCATTCACTGTAAAAACAAATATTACAAAGTATCTTTGATCTGGTTTCCAGTGTAACTATCTTACGACACTTGAAATAAGACAAAAAGTAACTTACAGGCAACTTTTCAGTTTGATTTAAGTCAATAATTCCTTAATATGAAATAAAAGAAGTTCCACTGGTAAATTATTTCACTTATGACATTTTTTAAATGAAATAATCTGCTGATGCAACTAATAGTACTTCTCTAATCAATAAGGAATTATTGCCTATATTTCCTGAAAAGTTTGTTGTAATTTCGTTTTGTTTTATTTCAAATGTGTGAAGATATTAGCACTAGAATATGGACAAAATACCTAGGATTTTTTATTTTTGCAGTGTTCAATCTTTTAAAAAAATTTGCAAATTAAATTAAACATTGAAAGGATTTTAAGAACATTTTAACTTCACGTACAGAATTAAAGCAGCTTTAAATAAATAAAATCTGGATATTTAATTTCAGGTGTGAATTTTAGTGTCAGTCAAGTTAAAATATTTGTGAAAAATGACAGAAAATATTGGAAATATAACTGTAGAGCAAAATATTCTTTGAGAATTTACAATATTTAACTCTTGTTGAATATCAAGAGTTTGTTGAGCTTTTAGAAAGTAGATTTGACCAAAATAAAATTTTAAGTGCTTTTAAAAATAAACTGTATTTTAACCTACAGTCTACAAAAACTGGGTAACATCTGGAATATTTTGTTATTTTATGCATTTCTGCTCTATCTGCAAAAACACAAAATCTTACCAAGTATTATTTAGTGCAAATTTCTTAGTACATTTGAAATAAGACAAAACTAATTTACAAGTAACTTTTTAACAAGACATTGGAGCCTGTTCTCAGGAAATTATTATTTAAAATCATGAAAAAGTTCAAGTTTCACTGGCATTATTTCACTTATGACATTTTTCCAATATAAAATAAACTCCTATGTTTTACTAAAAAGCTTCTTTTAAGATAGTTTTCACTCATTTCGAGTATAATAAGAATTTTGCAATAAAAACAAGACAAAAATCATGGTAATATTTTGTTTTTGCAGAGTATCACATTGTCTGTGTTGTACTTCCAGGTTTTATATTTAAACTCTGGACTTAAGAACTTTGACAACCAGAAAAACCAGAGGAGTCCTGATGATGACGCTCCATTCAGAAGGTGATTGACAAAAAAAAAATATTGGAAAAAGGTCTTAAAACAAACCAAACAGAAACAGAGACATTGTCTGGTTATTATGGGAACATTTCAAGTTATATATGAAAGTAAAATCTAGATTTATTGCTCCTCTCTCATCGAGTCGAGCGGCCGGTTTGCTAGGTCTCTTCTGAATAAAACAGAGAAGCACATTAAATGTCACTGAATTAAACATTAATGTCGATGTTTGGCATGAAATCGTTTTTAAAACAGCTGCTTGGTGAACACGGCTTTTAGTTATTTTTATTTTTTGGTGTTTTGATGCAACACGAAGCAGGTTTCCTTCAGTCTGCAGGCGAGAGCGGTGAGTTGCAACAGGATGCAATAAATAAAGCTAACTTTGTACAGAATTCAAGTTAAAATATTGCTGCAGTTAGTCTCCATGTGATTTATGATTACACAATATAAATGCTGGATTAAAAACCGGCGCTTATTTACAGGGTTTTTTTCTGTGTATTTTGGTTGGATTTCAACAGAAACGAGGCGAGGTGCTGGACGAAGCCAAGCGTTACCACGGCAACGGTCCAGTCCTGCTGCGGGTTCCTGAGCTGGAGGTGAAGCGGTGAGGAAGAGGAGGAGGAGGTGAAGGTGAGCGACTCACAGGTAAGGCTCTCCGAACGTCCGGCGGCACTCCATGACGCCAGCGCCCGGTGGACGGTCACAGTTATGGGTCAGCCTGACCAGCGGGGGCAGCAGGCGGTCGTACGCCAGCTTGTACTCACGATCGAAGGCGTCTGACAGAAAACATAATGTTTGATATTCAATAAAAAAATATTTATAGTTAATATGTTACAGTTGTTAGATCTTTTAAAATTAACACACAACAAATTTATGATTTAAAGTGAGGAACCTAAAAAAAAGAAAAAATGGACTTTGAGGAAGTTGGATGGATGAATAGAGGCATGAATATCCATTCATCCATATCCATTCATGGATGATTGGATGAATGGATGGATGATTGGATGGATGATTGGATGAATGGACTGAGATGAAATTAAATTAAATATCAATAATTGAATACTGTTTGGGTTTTTGATGGATTCCGTTTGAATAATTTAATCAAAGATCTTTTATTGCATTGTTTTGATCATCATGAATCAATTGGTGAATTCCAACTATTGATTATTGGCTCTTTGGAAAATCTACCCACAGAATCTGGATCAGTTAATGAGTCCATCAAAAACATGAGGAATTTAACATTTAACTCAGAAACTGAATCAAACTGAAGGTTGAACTCTGACTCACCGATATCGATGTTATCTTTTCCCAGCGCCACCAGGGACAGGAAGAGGATGTCTCTGTACAAACTCCTGACAAACCAAAACAAACCCATCATTCATAACGTTACAGCATCACTGGAGTCCAGCAGTTGGCCTGACACTGACCTTTGGCGTTTGACCCCCAGCATCCGGTCCAGCAGCTGCAGCAGCTGTGCCATCGGCCGGCCGACGTCGTTCCTCTGGATGCTGCGCACCACGGCCTGCAGCAGCTCGTCCGTCAGAGGCTTCTCCTCATCCGGGACCGGCCGGGTCAGAGGGTATCCCACGTCTACACAGACAGAGACAAAGAGAGAGGAAATAGAGATCAGGAGCTTCTCGCTGTAGTAACTAGTTACATTTATTCAATTAAATTTGAGGAGCATTTTTGAAAAAAAATAAATTTTTACTATGCTGTACATTTTACTTTTACTAAAATAATTTTATTTTGAAGTATTTTTACTCTTACTTGAGTAAAATTTCTGGATTTTCTACCCACTGAATGAAAAACAAACATATTTTAACCAAAAATTCACCAGACACAAACACACTGCAGCTCTGTTAAAGTTTCATCAGTTTTCATTGATAAAAACCAATTTAGAAATTTTTCCTTTGTCAGATTTTATTTTTTTTGTTACTTATATTAATTATTGTCATTTTCGTCCATAATTCGTCCAAAATTTCCACATAACTTTATATTTTGGTCCGACTTATGATGTAATTTTAAAATATTAAATGATTAATAATTTGATTAGTTACTTGAGTTGTCTTTTCCCCAAAGCCCTTCAATATATTTGTATCGAGTAAATATAAATTTTTGTTTTTCTCACATTATTAAACTTACACAAAGCCCTCAGACTGAACCGTGCTTATCGGCGTCATGTCTTTTGTTTTTATGTTAGTTTTTCTGCTTTATCCCTTCTAGCTAACAGACCCTTTTCACGTCGATTTCACACAAAGATGTCATAACGGCTGTTGTCTGACTCGAAGCAGTGGATCTCATTCAGCTCGGCTGAATAAAGCGCTATTAAGATGAAACTTAAGTATATTATCAAGTCAAGTGGTTATATTTCTAAACAGAACCGCATCAAGAACATTCGTTATCCCACACCGGACTCTGTTTGGACCGTTTCTCTTCTCCGTTATGATAATTCACCGCCATCTTTAATTTCTGTATCGACGGCTCCACTAATGACGATGACCAGCGGCGCCCTCTGCTGGATGGCGGCCAAACTACAACACTGAAAGTAGGTCAAACGGAAGTTATTACAGTAGTTAAACGATTGGAACTAATCGTATCCTAATAAACCATTAATTAACTAAATAATTGCAAATCGATTAATTGTGTGCAAATTGATTGATTCATACATGTTTTCTCTGTGTGTGTGTTTGTTTGAGAAAGAGGTCTGCAACCTTTGAAAACCATTTTTACTCTCAGTTCAGCAAAATAAAACTTTAGAACCACAAATGTTACATGAGCTTTTGGAAAAATGAAAACGTCTAATTTCTGATAATTGTCACATGACCATAATTTAACTTCAATTTGTAAGTTTCTAAAATATAGAAGGAAAAAAATATTCCACAAAGTTTCTATTTCTAAATCAAGATAATGACAAAATTATTTCTTATACTTTTAAGTGTCATTCTGTTGTGGAAATTTATTGTAATTATTCCATAAGAAGTAGAAAAACAGCTAAAACCTGTATTAGTTATATCCATTAGCCATGCATTTATTATGATTTTAAACAATTTTTGGATTTATCGCAACTACAAATGCATATTAATATCTGTCAGAATAGTTATTTATGCTATTTTCTCTACTGTTGGGTCTATTACAGTATGAATAAATATGAAAATATGACTAAATGTTTGTGCAACTTTGACTGCAGCGACATGAAGTTTCCTAAGATAGTCCTAAAACAAGTATATATTATGTCACTTCTGTTGCTATTGCTATAAATAACACAAAATATTGTGTGATATCTGTATTTAAAAGGGTTATGTGGTTCTGTATTATTTTATCCAAGGTTCAGAGCCATTGTGGAAAGTGTAAAGAGTTACCAATTACAAATGTCTGGACTACAACATGAAAACCCAATGAAAAGTGTTGGGAGTTTTTGTCTGCAATTTGACAAAATTAGAAAAAAAATTTACTGTCAACATCCAATTTACTAAATTTTAAATCAGAAAAATGAATGAAATATCAGCCAAAGTCCCATTAAAAACCCACTAAAGACCAACAGTGACATCCATCGTTACGCTGCTGCAGAAAAACGACGAGACGAATGAAGCGGACAGTCACAGGAGATGCAAGCAGGAAGCAGGAATACAGTTCAGCATCAAAACACTGAAACTACGACAGGAAGAGGCCGAGAAAACACAGCAATGCATGAAGCAAAGCACACAGAGCAGAGCGGAGGACGAGCAGGAGAACTCACTCTCTAACAACAGAGTGCAATTAAGCCCTGGAAGGAGAGAAGAGAGCAGGATTAACCGGCAGCCACTGCAGCGCTTCGTCCGTTAATCTCTCCACTCCTGTTTAAATCGTCCAGATAAACTTTATTTGCCAAAGTTTCAGGAGAAATGTTCCAGAAATCGTTCTACCAACTGGATCCAGGTTCTGTTTCACCCCTGAGTTCAGAATTAGAGTCAAGTCAGGTTTATTTGTGTAGCATGTTTCAGCAACAAGGCAGTGCTTTACAAAATCATGAACAAGAAATAAACATTACATTTTGTCAAATGCCATCATAAAAATAATCAAATATATTGATCAATGTTCCAGTTATTATGAATCAATAGCAACTCTAACCAACAGGGTTTCTAGTCGAGACTGAAAGAAAATGTTCACTCAAGAAAATCAGTGAACATTTGATGTTGTAATTTTTAAATATTAAATGATTGATAATTTGATCAGTTACTCAGTACTTGAGTAGACTTTTTACCAAATACTTTTTTACTTTTACTTGAGTAAAAATATGTTGAATTATTTTTTTTCTCTTATTTGAGTATGATTTCTCTGGCCCCCTCTGGTTACCCCACAACCGGGGAGAAGTTTCTTATCGACCCAAAGTAGTCCGTGTTGGCGTCGTGACTCACTGTATGTGTTCCAGAGGATGTACAGAGGCTGGACCGGGTCCTGATGCAGCTTCAGGTTGTCCCATAAGATCTGGATCAGAACATGTTTACTGTCCTCGGACATCCAGTGACGAGGGACCTGACGATGGACAAAAACACTCAGTTATTCTCTCGTTTGGGTCTTTGGGAGCCAGACGGAGGCGGGGAAACGTTTCGGACCTGGGAGTCTCTGTTGCAGTGCTCAGAGGTGAGGATGAGGCCCGGCAGGTTGCTGGGCAGGTCCAGCCGCCGGAAGTACCACAGCAGGTTCCAGTAGATGATGGGGTGGTGGTCCACCATGTCGGCCTCGGCGATCACCGGGTCGCCCTCGTTCTCCAGCAAACTCTCCAGCTCCTTCCACAGAACCAGCGGGCTCAGGTACGGCACCGTCACGGGCTCCGGGTTGTGGAGCTGCCAGTCCATGCTGAGCGGATCCTGGTGACGGATTTACAGGGATTCAGCACTTGTATGTTGGTTTTATCTTAATCTAAGTGTACTAAGATATTTGCACTAGAAAGACCAAAAATGCATGATAATATTTTGTTTTTGGAGTGTACACTGATAAAACTCTTCCTGCTCCCAGCATCCTCTGACCCCGATCTGCTCACGTCTAAACTGTTTCAGTCTTGCCTTTCTGTCTCGTATCATTTCTGTGTCTTGTCGGCGTTGAGACGCACCGCGGCTTCGTTCAGATGGCTCGGCAGGCTGCCGGACGTCGGCAGGTGGTGGCTGAGCTGAGACTCTTCCTCCATGGGGCCGAAGGCGCTGACGCTGCGGGTCATGGGTCCGCCGGAGGACAGGGCCCCCTGGCGGCGCTCTGTGGGGATGTTGATGCCTAGAGTCCTGCTGGGCCGAGTCCTGAGGAGACACAACAAATCCAGAAAAAATCAACACTGAAACAGCCAGAATGAGTCCACTGATTTAAAAGTGATCTAATATGGATCCTTGAACAGGTTAGGACAAGTCTGTGGCCTATTCAAAACATATTCATCACATTTTCACACAGAATCATTCTCAGATAATGAGATTTCAGTTTTCTCAGTTCTGTAGATTTTGTCCCTTTAAATCCAAATAATCTGCTGCTGACCACGAACCCCAACTCAACGTTTACACATGAACAAGAAAAATGGCTGCCAACAGACGCGTAATTATATAACCTTACATTTTCGAAAAGCATTAGTGGAGCCTTATTAACAATCAACAAGAATGCAGCAAGTGGTTTCTGGATGGTAAATCAACAACAAAACTGTTGTCTTTTCCAGCAGCCATTGTAGGGTTGACCGTTGCTAGGTAACGGGCTATGATTGGCTGGCGTTGCTAGGTAACGACACAGTCCCCATGGACTGTGACTAAATAATCAGGAGGTTTTTGAAACAGCTCATTTTCCAGACACCAGAAAACATTAACTCATTACCAAATGTTTTTTTAAGCATTGGGTTGTTTGTAGAAGCAGCTGAAACCCAAATGGAAGAATAAAAACATGCAATATGTGAATTTTGCATTATAGGTTTAAACTAAAAATGCTTTGATGTGCGAGGGATTTTTTTTGTTTTGTGTGGTTTTAAGCATCTTGTTTCTTTGTGCTTTTCTAGTTCTGTTTTGTAAAATCTGCTGATATTTTAAAGTCTGGTTTAGTTTCGGGTGTAACGGCTTTTTTTGGATTTAACTTGAAGTTTGAAAATATTTAGTTTCAGCATAAATACGTGGATGAATCAGGGATGTACCTCCCAGGAGTTTCCTTTGCGGCTGCTGTGGGTGAGGGAGGGAACACGGCTGTGGTGGGACACGGCGTGGACAACGTGGACGTCCCCGTGTCCAGACCCGTGGAGGCGGAGTACGATGAGGTCATGGCGTCATCCATGGACGGGCTGCCCTTCAGGAAGAGCCTGAAACAGGACGTACCGCATGGACTGATCCTTTACATCTAAACGATCAGGATAAAACTGCATAACAGTGAATATTCTGGGAAAATTTATCACTAAATGTTGAAAATCTTCACTTAATACTTGATTTGGAAAAATCGTCAACAGTTAAACCTTTAAAACATATACAGTCCAACATTTTCCACTTCTTTCCTCTCTTTTCAACCTTCCTTCTTTTTATTTATGCTTCACTTCACTTCCATCCCACTTCCTTACTCCACCTCATCTTATTTCTTTACTTTCTTTCTTCCCAAACTCTTTCTGTTCTCCACTCCTGCCTTCCCAGCTTCTGTTTATGATCATAAATTCCAAGTAAACCTTTCTGTTCATTCTAAAATGGAAATTATGGAACTCTGAGTCTGGAAAACGATGTAGTTTTGACAGAAAGAGGGGAAGGATTCCTGTTAGTAAGTCTGGTAGTTCACCTCCCGGGTCCTCTCATGTCCCGGATCTCCACGTTGAGGAACGGCAGGAAGGGGTTTCCACAGAAGGGGCAGGTGGTGTTGAGGTTGGAGTCGTCGGCCGTCCATCCAGCCATAATCTCCTCGTCGTAAACCAGGCAGTCGCACGTTTTACAGCGAGAGCAGCTGGAGATCAGCAGCTGCAGAGAGAAAAAAAGAAATAGTTTAGAAGTATTTTTCCTTTCTACCTTTACTGCAGTCATTTTATTATGAAGTATTTCTAGTCTAACTTGAGTAATATTTCTGGATTTTCTACCCACTGAATGAAAATCAAATATGTTTAACCAAAAAACACACCTGCAGTTTTTGTTAAAGTTTCAGAAGTTTTTTATCAAAAGAAACTGACTTGAATACATTTTCTTTTGTCAGATTGTGTTACTTGTATGAATTATTGTCATTTTGGTCCTTAAAATATCAAACTTTCCACTTAACCTTATTCATCAATCTGATGATGTAATCTTTAAATATTAAATAATTGATACTTTGATCAATTACTCAGTACTTGAATAGACTTTTTATCAAATACGCTTTTACTCTTAGTTGAGTAATTTCTTTGATACTTTTACTTGAGTAAAAATATGTTTTATGTCTACTCTCACTGTAGTTTCTGGTATTCTGCCTCCTCTTGTCGTTGTGTGTTTTACCTCCATAGCGAAGTTGTTGAAGATGCTGGTGTTGCTGGTGCAGCGTGACGATCCGAGGTCGGACTTGTCCGGCAGAGAGAACCCGGGCAGAGACAGAGGGCAACCTGGAGACACGGGACAACCTGTCAGGGTCTGGGTCCGTTTTCATTTCGGATCAGCATCCAGACGGAGGTAGAGGAAGTTCTCACCAGGAGGAAGAGACGTGGGTCTGCCCAGGCTGCGTCCTACAGAGGGACTGTCCACCCGGCTGTGGACGGGACTCCTGCGGGGACAGGAGGGACCGTTCTTCTGAGGGGAGACGCCGAGCTGCTCCGTCTCCTCGTACTCCGCTTCGTCCTGGATGGAGCCGTCTGGATCACCGACACTGAGGGAGGAAACGCTGAGACAGTCGCTGAAGCCGTCCTGGATGGAGAGAGAGAGATGTAGAGATGGATCAAATGTGTCTGTCTCTCGCTCCCTGTTTTATAGTCACAGACTTTCTGATGCCTTCAGGTTCACAGAAGAGCCCATCATGGAGACCATCAGTCCCAGTCTGCTTTACTGGTTTTAAACTATAATCACTAAACATGAAAAGGACGAATGAATAAATGAATGAATGAATGAACGAACGAACAGATGGTGATTTTAATGTGGAGTGACCTGATCCTTCCAGCCAGCAGGTGGCAGCAGATCTCCAGCAGCTTCAGCCAATCAGACACAAAGCTGAAATTCTTTAAAGGTTTGATGAAGGTCTGATTCTGATGAACCTGATTTTATGGGATTCTGTACCTTTAATAATACAAACTAAAGTGGAGCATCGGGGCTCTGTACCTTGGTTGGCGTGTTGGACGTGGCGAAACGCGAGTACCAGCGGCTGGCCCGCTCCGCCACGCCCTTCCCAGCAGAAACCACACTGGTCTTGAAGACGTCGAGCGTCGGGGTGAGTAGGGCGTCCAGGACGAAGGCGGAGGAGGACGGCGAGGCGAGGCGCTCCCTGAAGGGGCTGAGGCTGGGGCTGGTGCTGGAGCTGCGGCCCGACGGCGACGACATCAAACGCTGGCGAGACGCGGGCCGGGCCGGCGACGCCTGGTGGAAGGTGCGTGAGCGTGGCATTGCGCTGGTCCTGAGTGGAGCAGCGTGGGGCAAGCTGGACCTCCGGAAAGCGGCGGCGGCGTGGGGGTGAAGCAGCAGCGGGCTGGCCGGGCCCTGCAGCTCGGAGCTGGACGTGCGGCTGCTCAGCGGCGTGTCCAGGTGGCTCATGTACAGCTCGATCTCCCGGGCCAGATTACGGCGGGCGCCCGGCGCTCCGGCCTCGTCACCTTCCGGGTACGCGGCGCTCTTCGACTCGGCAGCCATCAGGGAGAGCGGGTCGAAGCCCGTTTCGATGCCGGTTCGAGTCACGGCTCCTCTGGGCCCGCCGTAGCTGGCGCTGCGCTCAACGGGCTTTTTCAGATGTCTGACCCCCAGAGACGGCTTCTCCAAGTCCAGATCCTCAAAATTAAAAATGGCTTCCGTATTACTCTTATCTTCATCACTGTAGCTTTGTTCCTCCTCCTCCTCTTCCTCTTTGTAATTAAAGCCTCCTAAGTGACGCTTCTGGCTGTAGTTGGTACCGGACAGGATCTTGGCGTCGGCGCCCAGCAGTCCGACGATCTTATCAGGGTCGATCTCTGCCTGACTTATGCCGAGGCCGAGGACGGTGGCGCCCCTGCTGCCGCCGCTGCCAGTCGTGTCGCCGCTCACACAGCGGCCCCGCGCCGCCTGCCAGTCCAGATTGGCCCTGCTGCCGGAGCTGCCCACCACCTCCTCCAGGGCGCTGCGGTGTCGCTGCAGCAGGCTGTTGGCGTGAACCTCGCCGATCTCATCCAGAGACGTGGTGAAGAGGAGGCCAGCGATGTGGCCTGGCAGACAGCAGGAGACAGAGCAGTGTGAAAGAGAACCGCAGCAGCTGAAAATTTAACAAATGTTGAAACTTCCCCAATCGAATCGAGTCTACCGGACTATCCCGGAAAACTCCTTCAAAATTGATTGAAAATGTCCCAAAATCGATTTTGAAAGTAGAAAAAATTGGCCTCTATTTTGTAACTATGTGCAAAAAACACCACATTAAGGAAGAAACTACAAAAATCAAAGAGAGTAACGTACCTGATTGAAATAATGTTCGTTAGAGGTGTGCAGAAACAAAAATCAGTGATCTCAGTTTTATATCCTGAATTCAAGAGCTTGGCTTTCTTTCTTTTCTAAGTGTTGCAATGGAAAATTGAAATAAAACAAACGGAGTTACCTGCACTGGTGGAGCTCCTGGGTTTCCGGGCAGAATCCCCGTACGGATAGCTGCTCCGAACGATTCCTCGAGGCTTGAAGGAGGAGCCGATCTCCAGGTCCAGCTGAGGCAGGCAGTCCTTGCTGCCCTTCGTGCTTTCAGTCTCTGACACTGGACACGGAAAAACCAGAATCGGATCGGATGATTAAAAAAAACCCAAAAACATAAAAAATCTCTGGAGGAAAGTAAGAATCATGTTTTAGTTTGAGAGTCGCATCAGATGAACTACTGACAGGAGCTGCAGTCGCTCTCCTTCTTCTCGTCTTTGTCGGGGGGAGCGGCGTCGCCTCTCCGAACTTCCTCCTTCGACAGAGAGTTGTAACCCAAATCCGACTGATCTCCTGGTAAACCGAAGGGGAAAACAACTGCAAGCTCAAATTTCTCAGAAAAAATAGAACGTTAGAAAAATAGAAAAGATCTGGACCAACTATGGCTTTACTCTGTACCAAAAACCAAATCTAAAAATATTAAGATCAACAAGAAACTACATTTCTTCCTCAATTTCCTCGTAAGAAAGACAAATAATCAGCCACAGCAAGGATCTGCAACTTTCACAGAAGCTCTTAATAATTTGGCTTAAAAAAAGCAGAATTGATCTTTTTTATTTGCTTTTTCATTGAATTATAATTTATCTTTCTCTTGATTATTCTGACTTAACATCAACACAGTGTAGAGAAAGTGATTAATTTTTGAATTAACCAATTAGTAATTGATAGTAAAAAGTCTTTAGTATGAGAAATTTCACTAGGTTCGAAGCTAATACTGAGTTCTAGCTAAAACATATTTACAGAAAAAAGCTTTTCATCTTAAAAACAATATTTATGTGGGGTTTTTTGTATAATTTTTGCATAATTACTGCTCTGAATATGTTTTTCTTTTGGTAAACAGCAATTTTTTTTAGAGTTTGTATACTCCAATTAACGATTAATCAATTGCTAAGTTATTTGATAATTACATCAATAATCCAATTAATCCCAATTAATCGTTCCAGCCCTACACAGGATCAGTTATTTTTTTCCTCATTATGTTGGAAACAACATGATTTTATTTCTATCATTTCCCAACAATAGAAGAAAATGTATCAATCCTCTTGTTGTAAATGTTTTATGTTTTCCTTACTTGTAAAGCCTAAAAACAGAAATAAAATGGTGGTTCTTTTAAAATGACCAAATTTCCTGTAGTAGACATCCATTTAGTCTTTTCACAGAAGCTTATGTAACGTTTGCGGCTCTAAAAGAGGAAAAACGTCTCTTTGGTTTGTAAAGGTTGCAGATTCCTCAGGTGGATAAAACATCAAACCACATGAACTGCAGATCGCTGAAGCTTCTACAAGGAAATCATGGTTTTTATTCGGCTGCTGCTGATGAATTTGTCAGCAAAACTCTCTCCGGTTCCCGGTTTGAGGATTTTATATCGTCAAATCTAAATTAACAATGAGGAGTCGCAGCTTCTATGTGATACAAGCAGGGCTGGGCGACTGAAAATAAAATTACCTTTTTCATACCATATCTGATTTTAATTATTTTTTTGCTCACTTTCTTTTCTAATATAGCAATGACACAACATTTTTTCAAAAAGTGTCTTATTTCAATCTTCCCTTCTGTGGTTAAGTATTAGGGCCAGCCTATGAGAAATTTTCTTTACTTACGAGAATATGGCCATAATTTTACCAGAAAAAACATCTGAAAATTATGAGAAAAACTGTTTTGAGGAAAAAAGTTTAATAATCCAGATTAGAAGTGATCAGCTCAGTTTGTGTGCTTCTTTCTTCGACTCAGTTGTTTAAAACCCTTGATAATAATTTGATGCTGATCTATTAAAGGATTCAGTATTTCTAAGTTAGTATAAATAAAACTAAAATATAACTTCACAAAATGTTCGACATTCCACATTTAAATTTTTTGGGTATATTTTGTGTTGGAGTTCTCATAAAATTATTACTTTATTCTAATATTATGACTCAATTCTCTTAATTAAAAATAAATCTTAGCTGACCCTTATATTTTGTATTAGAGTTGACTTGAATTCAAAGTCCAAATAAGCAAAAGCTGTAAAACAAGATGGCCGCGACTCTGAATCCCATGGAGAAAAAAACATAAATTTTCCAAAAATTAAATATTCTAAAAACAAAATTTAATTAATCAATAAAATCTATCTATCACCCAGTTTAGCTACAAATTTAAAAAGCATCTTTTCTGCTCTGAAGTAATAGGTGAGCTGCACCTATTACAGCTCACCTGTCATTAAGTTTCTTGAAACTTAATGAGGATAAGACAGAGGTAGTGATTTTTGGTAGATCCACTACGGTTCCCCTACCCAATCTCTGCTCTCTTGCCCAATACGTTAAGCCGGTTGCTACAAATTTAGGGGTCAAGATGGAT
>CAEGAG010195264.1:0-25022 GCA_903067065.1 Brachyrhaphis terrabensis
ATACCAGACAGAACACTGAGGGAAGATGAATATCGAACAGAATTATGTGGGAAGGCGACGGCCAGACTGCACATTTTGGTAGAATTGCATATTAAACTATGCAACATGTCATCGATTTTGGTTATCCTTTCACATGCTTCTCACAGTAGTTTACTGGACTATTGTTTACCATGGCTACAGATTGAACTAGTGATTGTAAACCCAGCTTGAGTCTGGCCGTTGGTATTGGGCTCTGGCTCTTAAGACTCTCCCAACCTTTGATCGAAATGTTGAAATCAGCTCTCCTTGACATGGTCTCATAACAAAAACTGCACCATCTTGTTTGCAGGAAGGCATCCTCCACCACTTCTCTACACCAGGCCTGGCTTGAACTATGTCACACAGAGCCCTATGTGATGTGTTATGTCATACATTTCAGACATTTGTGGATGTGTTTCACGCAGAAATGCGCTCAGACAGCAATGTTGGTATTTCATTTCATCTATTTCGCTTTCACTATCCAGTTCTTGTATCTGCACGCAACACAACAGACGGTGAGAAATTACGTGGATTTGCACAATTCTTCTCAAAAGTTCCTAAAAAGACGGTTAAATGGCTAAAAGTTCCTGGATGGAATGTGAAAAGTCATTGTCCACAAAGAAGACTGCTCTGAACAGAGTCCTACCCTCAACCAGACAGAACACCTCAGGGATAAAGTAAAATAGAGATTGTGAAGCATCAGCCTCTTGTCCAACATCAGTATTGGAGCTCACATACAGAATTGTCAAAAATTCCCATAAGAAGCTCCTAAATCTTGTGAAAAGCCTTCCCAGAAGAGTTGAACCTGTTATAGCTGCAAAGAAGAAGCCGACATCAACTTAAACCCTATGGCTTAAGAACAGGATGTCAGCAGGCGAGGCAATATAGTGTCAATTCAACACAAGGTAATAATGTATACAGAAAAATGTTCCAACAGTCATTATTTAGCTGTCAGTATTTTTGGTTTATCATAAAATTGCCTTTATAAAATGTGTCTGACATTTTTTTTCCAAATATGGAAACATTTCAGTTTGCGAATAAAGACGCGTCGTCCTTTCTGAAGTTTTTTTCTGTCCTTTGGGTCAAATCTGGCAGAAAAAACTTTCCATTAAAGCTCCAACATGGTTTTCATTTAAACACTCCAGTCATGTTAGGGGTTTTTTAATTGAATCATTCTGGTGTGTCTCATAAGAGAAGACAGCTCTGTAACGGCAATTTCAGAAGTCAGCGAAGGTAAATGAGACGCTCAAACAGAAGCCTGTAGACATCAATCAAAATATATTCTCTTCAAACAGCTTTTATGACCTGCGTCGTTCACCCGCTGTTTCTGTTGAAGCGGCAATTAGAGAGCACTGGCTTTACGGCGCGGTGGCACGCGTACATTAACAGTATTTAACAAAACCATCTTTGTCGTCGTAAGTTCAATAAAGGCTGAAGTCACGGAGTCACAGCAATTCTCATCTTTATTTCCCCCTCCTTGCTTCTAATAACCCCTGTCTGTGTCCTGATGAATTTTCTGGGGGTTGATTGAGAATGAAGTGAAAGGCAGAAAATTGCAGGGACACGAGGGGTGTGTTAAAAACAGATGAAGCCTCAGAAAAATGCCACAGCCTAATGGAAACTGGAAAAAAAAACAAAAAAACACAGAACCATATAAGGAAGTCTAGCTTTTCGTACAAAACCGCATATGTATTACTTTTTATCTCCCCTCATTCTTCCTCAGGGTTCACTGCAACTTTATTAGTACCCCAGTGTTGCTGACAAGTTGAGCTGGAGGCGTGTGATGTTTTTTGGCTGTCACTTCAGTGAATAAAGCACCCAGTGTGGCTTACTCAAAAGCACAATATCTAAATAACACCTTGGCATAACTCATCACCATAACTCAAACGCAGACGCATCATATGTCGGCAGGGAGTGTTAATTCTGGTTTTTGTCTTTTCTGTTCTTTTTTCACGTCTCACTTATCTCGTTTTTATCCTTTCGGTGCCCTCTCTCAGTCAACCCTGCTGCTAAATAAGTAATCACTGTCCTCATTCTCACCATCTGGGAGATGGCTCTTGCAGGTGGTTGGGCTGCTTCGGCTTGTTTTTGAACACGGGCGCCAACTTCCTCAGCGAGCTGTTGTTCTGTGTGTTGTCTCACATCCCAGATGCAAACTGCTAGAGATGCGCTACGTGCTGTCATAAGGAGAGGTACTTTTGCTAGAAATGTAAGTCAAAGATAATATTGTATGTATGTACAGACCTTCATCTCATGTGGAAATAGAAGGCAAACATTCTGGGGAGTCCTTTTAAGCCTCTCCCACTCCAATAAAGTGGATATATATATCTCCATCCATCCATCCATTTTCTAACACCCTGGTCCCTAGTGGGGTCAGGAGGGCTGCTCATGTCTATCTCCAGCTAACGTTCCGGGCGAGAGGCGGGGTCACCCTGGACAGGTCGCCAGTCCATCGTAGGGCAACACAGAGACAGACAGGACAAACAACCACACACACACACTCACTCACACTTAAGGAGAATTTAGAGAGACCAATTAACCTGACAGTCATGTTTTTGGACTGTGGGAGGAAGCCGGAGTACCAGGAGAACTCCGTGCAGAAAGATCCCGGGCCGGGAATCGAACACAGGACCTTCTTGCTGCAAGGCAACAGTGCTACCAACTGCGTCACTGTGCAGCCCTATAGTGTCAGTCATCAGAATGGAAATTATTGACCTCATTTTAATTTATGATGCAGCTGAGTATTTGATTAATTGGTTATAGTGACAGACAGACCATTCCAATTTGATCAAATAAAATAAGCAGTGTATGTTATTCATTGCAACTTCAAATTAAGCCAATCTCTGAAGAAGGAATCAGGGAAAACCAGCCATATGGACACATCCCATGTTTTAAGCAAATCTGTAAAATATGTAATAGTCCTAATTCATACAAATGTTACAGAAATTAAATCAGAAATTAAAAAAAAGGGACAAAAATGGAAATAAAGTAAGTATTTAACAGAGCTTTAGCTTTAAAAGCCCTTCGCTTTTACAAACTGTCACGCAGTTTAAAAAAGCAGGAATGTCAGTGTAGAGTCTTCACACACCTTAAATTCTGAAGGTAGTCTGCTGAAAAACAAAAATGGATTGCGGTTGTCACGGCCCTGCAAAATCAGATTTTAGCTTCCCTTGGTAGGCTGGTGGAAGAACTGTCAGCTTGTTGAAGCACGTAGCAACCGGAGAGACGACTCTGACAGGCTCTTTCCCTCTCCTCTGCAGCCTACCTAGCTGCTTCCACCAGCGTCCCTCTCTCTTCTCGCCTGTTCAGCCTCTCCACAGGCTAAATCCTCATCCCTCACTTCTCTCCCTTCCTATACTCTGTCCATCCATTCCTGCAGCTAATTTCTGTCTGGAGTTCCTTGGTTTGGAGCTACGGGAGGGGAAGGAGAAATGCGGAAAAGAGGAGAAAATGGCAGAGTCATGCAGATGGCTAAAACTAGCTGAAGGGGGGAGAAAGATGAAAAAACAGAGTGTTGAACAAAGATGAGGGAGTTGGATAAAAAATAGAGAATAGCAAAGCAACTGACTGGAGCTGGAGTGTTCAAAAATATTATGTTTGTGAGTTCTACATGATTTCAATCATTTATTCGTACTTCCAACACAGTTGCTGTGAGTGGAGGCTCATAGTGGAAGTGGAAATGACGGTTAAACAGAGTGTGAAGAAATACACTGAAGAAATGAACTTACTCTGTGGGAACTTTGGAGGGTTGTCGTTAACATCTGTGAGGGTGATTTTGACCTCGGTGGTCCCTGACAGCCCCCCCATGTGGCCGCCCATGTCTTTGGCCTGGATGACCACGTCGTATTCCTGCCGCGCCTCACGGTCCATGTTTGGCAAGGCAGTGCGGATTATACCTGGAAATGAAACAATGCGATGGTAAAGTCTGAAGGATTTACTGGGCAGCCTAGCTGACAGAAATAAAGAGCTTACAAACAAGACAATAAAGATTTCATTGAATTTATGGAAAATGTTGACACTTAAGAGATTTGTAGAAAATACAAATCTAGTGTACTCAACCTGTTTGTGCCTGTAACTCCAAAGTATTCAAAGAAAATGGACCTATTCACCGATTCTGTAGACCATGTCTAAATATCTGAAAGAATTGTAGGTTGGGAAGCTAAGATATCGGCGCAATGCTACTTGATGTGCTATTGGTTGGTGTTTGCAAAGCAGCCAATCCAGAAGTGCCCTTTCTTTTCCTTGACACTGATTGGTTGTATCCTCAGAGCAGAGATAAGGAAGATAGTATGTTAGCTTCTAAGATGGTTTGCACTGCGAGTTAATGTATATTAATGTAAATTTGCTATTTGACCTACTAAAATTGGCAGTTTTAAGTTTATGCAGATTCCTGCAGATTTCAGCTGTTTGGTGATCGTGATCCCAAACTCCAGTGAACACCAGTGGTCAACTGTATGTGTTACAGTCCTGGTTGAATTCAATGTAAAGCGATCCAATCGTTTTGGGCACTGCTCCATCTACTGTCAAAGTGCAAAGTAAATGTGTAAACGTAAAAATCAATGAATGATAGGATTGATCCTCGGGATCAATCAATCAACCACAGGTTGTTAAATTGTAGAGGTTTGTAACTCATACTGATTGAAACACTTCTTACGGCGAAATACGGGTGCAAAATATCAAGCGCTGAGTCTTTAATTTTAAACCAGGATTTTAAAAAGTTTAGGATGTTTTTCAGTGTTGCAAGGATAACAAAAACTAAAGCACTCCGCAACAAGTTTCTCTGAGCTTCCTTTTGACTACAAGAAGCCCAAAAACCAGAATAACAGCTTGTAGCTATAGATTTGATAATAAATAATATAAAAATATAATAAACATTAGGATTGCAAAGATATATATTTTTTCCAGATTCTGATATAGGGGGCTGGTTTGAGTTCTGTTGTTAGGAGTGCATGTTAAATTAACAGCTAGTGAAAAACAGTCTGCTTTAAGTAGCCTGGCAGGCAGCTGGAGCCTGTAAGAGTGCTAAAAATGTAAGATAAGGCCAACCTTGGAGATTAGTTGAGTTTTAAGTCATCTAAAGGGAATGTTATCTTGAACACAGGGGGAGGAGGACATGAGGGGTGCTGGCTGCACGCTTTAATTCTGCTAAGCAGATTTGTTGTAAGAGAACTCACAAGGGTAATCTTTGAGAATCAAGGCTACAGTTTGTTACATTATTATTTCTTCGCTGTTGCCATCTTGACAGTTTTTTCTTCATCCTCAACTGTTTCCTGGTAAGCTAACGTGCTTCATTTTAAGCAGGAGTGTATGTTTGTCAGACTGCCTCAGAATACTTGGAATAAAGTAAAACTACCAGTAAATTTCACAAACAGACTTTGTCATAAATGACTATGAGAACATAATCATAACATTTTATTTGTTCATTTATATTTGGGAACAAAGGTGATTTATTGCATGTAAACAACAGAAAATAACCGTGTATTTACTAAGTAGACTAAAGTCAATATAGTTTAGCGCTACAGAAGTAGCAGCATGTAGCAGTAGGTCGTTTACCATCCATAAAACCAATAATCTTTGAAGAAGGCTGAGGTCAAGGGACAAGGGTGTAAAGAAAATGGATGGATGGAAGTATCCATAGTATTCATATGCTTGCTTCTTAGTGAATATTTTAGCTAGAAGGAGTTTAGCTAGCTATAGTCGTGCTAGCTGTAGCTTCTGGATGTTATCAATCTGGTTCCACAGTTGAAACATCAACCAGCTCAGTGTGTTCATGTTTCTTTACGGTGAGTTTAGTGATATCTAAAATGTGTTTGGCCACTTTTATCACGACACAGCTTACTACTCTTGACTGGAGGTGATAATGGATAGTGGACACCATCCATGGAGTTTGTAGCTATAACAAAAAGGGAACAAACAGATTTCAGCCACTGACACATTTTGGGTGAACTTAGCTCTGTGCTTAGGGATTTACTCAATAATTAGTTCTAATCAGTGTCATCTTTTTTGTGATGTACAGTACTCTTTATGGCTTTTGTTGAGTAAATATGAGCAAATAAAAAGAAAATTGCCAGATGAAAAATGCTGACAAAGAGGAAGACATCACATTGCTTTGAGAAGAAAAGTAGTACACTTTTGTTTTCAATTCATAAATTTCTCTGCTGTGTCAGGGTGTCTTTTAGGAAAGTAAAATAAAATGTAAGAACCTGAAATGTCTTCATTATATTAGCATAATTTTAAAAACAGCAACTACTGCTTCATTCAGTTCACCTCTGATGCCAGAAAAGCATTTCCAATACATATCCTGGTATGTATATAATATGCAACAACAGACATAATTGATATGTAGATAAGGTAAGCCAAATACAAAACAACAGTTTAAAAAAGAAGTGGTAAAATCTTTTCTAAATTGAGAGATTTTGCAGATATGAATATTTCCAGGTTTAGAAAACTGAAGAAAGTAAATGCCAAAATATGAGCTTGGAATTTTCTAAATAAAACTGACAGATATTCTAACAATAAATCTAGCTCTGTCATATGTTAGATGGAGTTCAATTTTAATATAATCCTTTAAAGAAATGTATTTTAATTATTCCAGTGCTTAATCATCAAATAGAATGAGATATCCTGCATAGACTCATAAATGTTTGCTACCATATATAATTGTTCTGCACAAGTATTGTTCATATGCTCATAAAAACTAGAGGTAATAATTTCTGCAAAAAACTCATTTAAAAAGCAAAGAAAAAACCCAAAAAACAAAAACAGTTGCTAAGCATAAACTACCCCCGCAACTTTAATTTGAGATATTTAATTTGAAAGCGGACCCTTTTTCCTCCATCTGTTAGATAAATAAGAACTTTCATGCAGCTTTTCCCATCCACTATTTTTAAGCTGCAGTAATCTTTTCTGTTCATTTTAATGATCCCCCGCCACTCTCTGTCCGTCTCGCTCTCCCTCAGCCCGCATGTCGAACTGCAGAGAGGCTCTCCGGTGTCATTTTACTCCAAATGTGTGCGTATGTGTGTGACAGCATGAAAAGCTGATAATCTCCAAACCAATTAGAAATGTGAGCTATGGATTTGAGCCAGTCAAATACCCAACACTGGTTTGATTAGCTAGATTTACTCCGCTCAAATCTCTCCGACTCTCTGTGCCCTAACCACTCTTTTTCCATGAGCTCACTCTCTCTAAACCAATTTCTCTTCTCTAACCTCTAGCTTGCGGTTTATTTTCTGGCTCTCTCTCTGACCTAACAGATCTCTGTGTCTGCCCTAACCTCTCGCCTTGCAACCAATTTCTTCTTTTAATGCAAACTCAAATATTAGGCCCGTGCTCTGCTGGGAACAGGCTTGAATGTCCTCTGGGACTTCTCTCTCGTTCTTTTTTTGCAGTTCTGCCTTCTTCTCTGAAAACATGCAGGGTTATGCGATCCCTGAAGCGGTCACTCTGCAGCTTAGTACATGAAAAGTGGTAGAAAACGGAAATATTACATCAGTATGTTGTGTGTGCGTTGCTGCGGATAGCATGAAGTCCTGATTTTTTTTTTCATCGGATGTCTTAGTGTGCATGGAGTTTCTGTGTTCTCCTTCTACCTACAAGGTATTCTGTCTTCATGCAATTTGGGGTGAACTATGACCGTGTACATTTTTTTCCATTCAACCAAAAAGCACGCTTCTGAAAGGCATTGATACGAGTATCTGTCACGAGGTGATAAAATAATGTAACACAAGAATCAACTAACACAAAAATCGATTTTTTAAATTTACATTTCCTTTAAAATGTCTTATTAAAAATGATGCCCTCCTCAACAATAAATGAAAAAAATACAGTAACCAAATCCTGTATACAGTGGAATTGCCGATAACTGTTCTTTTATTCAGTCCACAGGTTTTTATCTGTCTGCTTACTTTGCTGTAGCGCTCAGCCTCCACATGGAGGGTCCGCCACCCAGGTAGGCCCCCACTTCCTTACTTTAATGTGCTGACTTGTAGTGATTAATTTTGCAGCGCTATGAGTGTGAAACAAGTCCACCAGGACCACACTGGAGGATGAGTAACAGTTCGGCTTTCAGTCTCACCTGTTTGAGGCTCCACAGAAAAGTACGGCTGTCCTTGCAGAATGCTGTACACCAGCCTGGCGCTGTTGCCGTAGGTGGGGTCATCGGCGTCTGTAGCCGTCACCTGCATCACCGACGTACCTGTGGGACGGACACGCGGAGGCTTGCTCACTGATTTGGTTCAAGAGGAGCTCAACAATCAGCTTTAGCTCACCTAGTGGCACCGGCTGGACAAAACCGCTGCTGACCGCTCTAATACTCGGACACACTGCAGCTAGGCTCAGCCTACAAGGCTGCTCTCTGATATTATTTCTCTGCATTTCATCATTGTCGGAGATGGATTTTTATGTTTTTAATAAAACATTATGAGGGTGGACAGAATTCAACAGTCCCTGAGCTTCGTGAAAAACCTTTCATAAGAAAACTTTGTAAAATGCAAAGATGTTGAGCTCAAACAGCCCAGAAAATTGGCTATTTTCAAAATGATGTGCTTCACTTGCAGCAGATCCCTGCTAATTCAACATGACATTGTGAAGCTCTGCATTCAGGCCAAGTGAATTAAAATGCCTCAAATGTTAAAAAATTTGCATTATCTTTGTGTAATTGCTGAAATGTTCTTTTAAAAAAATTTAATAAAAAATTGGGACCCAACTCTTGAAACACGGCTCCAGACTGACTCTTTGAACTCATTGCATTGCTGTAACTTTATTATTTATTTAAATCCACCGCCACAAACTGTAGATAAGCACAAATATTTCGCCGCTCCTTTAAAAGTGGCATTGTTGTCACATGAAATGTTTGTGTTATGATTATTATGCAGATATTTCTCACAATTTTAAGTATTAACATCTTTATGATTTGGTTTGGTAAAAATGTACTGAAAATATCCAAAAATGATTATTGTTAATGTCCAAAGGCGGGATTTTATTCAATATCATACAGTTGCTATCCAACAAAAACATATTCCTTTTTCTTCATGCAGCACAGTGAATATGTAAGAGACAAAATCAATTACTTTTATCAGTCTAGAGAGGATAGCACGGTCATTTCTACTGCGAATCAGTGGACAAAGTGAGCAGAACCATGAGATCATATTATTTGATTCTTCCAGTGCATTTTATATAATTTAACCTGAATAACTCTGCAAGAAACTCCAGCAGACACAGGTGGAAGTTTGACTACCTGATAAACAGACCACAGATCAGTGAAGGAGCACCACAGGGCACTGTACTCTTATTGTTAGTTTTCACTGTAAAGAGAATCAGAATCAATGGCACAATGTATGTCCCAGAAGTCTGGCAACCAGATAAGGTTTCACTGGTAAACCAGACCATCGTGAGAACCAAGCACATCCTAAGGTGGACTGAGCATTAGCAAGTAAATGTGGAGGAAAGTGAAGGGAGGCAATAGGTGGAGGTTGAGGACTTTATTTGGGGGTAGCGGTCTTCCATTCTGCATGTTGTACAGAGAAAAACCTCATTAACTGTGTTTCCATCACAATTGGGTGCATATCTCTGTCAGTATTCAGTTGTTGTGAGAGCTCTGGTGGAGCCCGCTGCAAACTGTCCATAAAAAATCAAAAACAAAAATAAACCAACATCCTCCAGCCACTTCATGACATCTTCTTCGTTGTTTGTGCCAGTAGCAACCTGCGGCTGTTGATCATGTGACTTGTGAGATGGAAAACAAAAACTGTTTTGCTAAATACATCCACTTTGATGCGGTCGAAAAAACACCTCATCCTAGTGCACAAACTTTTTAGGAGATTCTTCAAAATTGGAGTGTTTCCATTATGTACATTTATTTTTGTCAATTCGATTTGTGTAATTTTATGGTGAAGAGACGTGAAATGTGCAACCAAGAAAAAGCCTGATTACAATAATCAGATATTGTTGTTATCTGGAATATTGGCCTCACTCTGGATCCCTGAGAAACGACACCAACAAACAAAGCAACAAAACAGAAAGACATCCCAGGCTTGCTGGGTTTTTTTTTTACCACCAAACCTTGCATTTCTCACTTCCCTGATGCCTTCTATATCACTCACCAACATTGGACATCTCAGGCACCCTGGCGTAGTACGGTCCATGCAGGAACTCTGGCGGATTATCGTTGATATCCTGAACTTTCACTATGAACTCCGATGGAGGTTCCAGTGGCTCATTGGTGTCCCGGGCCACAGCCTGTGCTGTCAGGGTGTACTGGGCCTGCTCCTCGCGGTCCAGCGTTTTCGTGGCATGGATGTTGCCCGTCTTGTCGTCAATGACAAATATTGTTCCTGCGCCTTCACCGGACAGGATGTATTTGATGGTACCGTCGCCTTTGTCCACATCTGAGTGAAGCTGAAGAGACAAGAAGCAAACAAGACAGTCAAGGACAGGAGGGTTAAATGCATGAGTATAAAGAACATCGTAAATTCAGGTTTTGTGGTGAGGATAGAGACAGAAAAGGGGAATAGCGAGTGACAGGAAAAAACTATAAGGAGAACAGGTTGGCTGCCTGACAGCTAGATGGGAATTGAGGCTCTAATTTCCAAACTCTTCAAACCAAAGGCCTGACAGAGTGAGACAGAAAGGCTGAGAATGTTCTGTACCAGACAAGCAAATGTCAATACAGTAAGAGATTAGGGAATATTCCTACAAAAGACGAGGATTATTCAACATTCAATTTTTCGGTCTTTGCAGCCTCTTTACTATGAAATAAGCTGCATAGCCGATGTCACTTTCAGTTCTCTATGAATGCCACTGTTCTAAGTCATGGTGTTGTTGAGGAAAACCCCCAATCGTCCCACATGAATGTCAACTTGACCCCAGGCTTTTACTTGTGTCTTACTCTCAATGTTTGATGAATGGGAGGGCTTCATTTAAATCTCACTGGGAGCTAGCTGTCACCTTCTGAAGACTGCACTGTGACTGGAACTGGACTCACTGTAGTCATTACGATAAACACCTACTGTACTGTATTTCATGGGATGGATGGAGTTATGATGAGAGGCAATACAAGAGGGGAACCTGCTAGATGTTGATGTTAGGGTGGAGGTTCACTTTCCTGCAGCAAAGTAACCAATGGACTAGTTTATAGCAAAGCTATAATTCAAATGAGAAATTGCGACAAAACTTCTTTTAGAATCTTTATGGCGCTAGTGGCCTTTATTTGAAAGTACTGGGCATAGAGAAGAGGGGAAAGACATGTGGCAAAGGAACTGAGGACTAAGCACTGGACACTGTCACAGCTCTGTGACAAAACGTAAAAAATAAAACAAATCAGTGTGTAGATGCTCCCTACCTAGTCAGACTGACTTTGAGCTAACAGAAGTCAGACGCCTCTAGACGTAACTCCCTTGTATAGCCAAATGATATGGAATTGTTATTGCAGCTAAAGGTTGTTTTATAAAGTTTCATTTCAGTGGGACTTAACACAAATGATGACCATTATACACTGAACTTGAGTTATTCTGTCATAAAGGAATGTCTGCCATCCCTGGAT
The DNA here is from genome assembly GCA_903067065.1 of Brachyrhaphis terrabensis. NCBI lineage: Eukaryota > Metazoa > Chordata > Actinopteri > Cyprinodontiformes > Poeciliidae > Brachyrhaphis > Brachyrhaphis terrabensis. Next base: position 11,561 of record CAEGAG010195264.1, read on the forward strand.
GTGCAAAGCTTCCAGAGGAACAGCCAAAAGACTTTGTAGAGTCATCTTTTGTTGCAAATACAGTTCAAAATATTGACATGTCTGAGATTCACTTACATTTTTAAAACAAAAAAACTTTATTTAATTTTTCTTCCACTTTACAGTAACATAGTTTGTGATTGTAACATTGCAACATATGATATTGTAATGACAAGTTTTTGCAACTGAGAGCTTGGTGACTTATGTCTATTAGGATATTACAGGGGTTGTTTGTGGAAAACTTACCCTCCCCACCAGAACCGGGTCAGGTCCGGTGTATTCCTCAATGACAAAGAACTGATTCCAAACCCATCCTCGTTTGGACCGGTGTAGTACCTGGCCTTCCTTCCCTGTCCTCTGTCTATGTCTGTGCAGTGATAAGTGACCTAAAACATCAAAGCGTCCAGTTAGATTAATACATAACACACAAAGAAAAGGTTAGAGTTGAATATTTGTGATGTTATCACACACATGATGTTAGAGGACTAATGAAAATACAAATTAAGGTTACTTTTTGAGGAATGTATGAATGAACACTGCAAAAACAGAAAGAAAAACAATTCTGAACTTCATAAACACTTTGTTTTTCTTTTTTTTTTCCAGAGATGAAACTTAAAAGTGGGCGAGAAGCTGTAACCTGCAGAGCATGGAGGTCTGCTTTTGAATTCCGGGTCACTCGAGCAAATCCCAAACTGGGACGGCGTGGGCGGATTGTATGAAGAACACACACTTCAACGAATTGTGTTTCAGAAGGCTCTAAGGGAGGCATTTAACCTCTGGTTTTTTGCGGTGCAGCTGCTTTGTGGTTAAGCAGAGCAGGGTTGGGTTTAAACTGAACTGAATCCATGCTGCAGCGTCTGACTGGAGGGACGGGCAGCGCAAACTGCAACAAGCTGGATGCATAATGAAATAACCGAACAACAGAGAGATGACATGTCCAGTGGAAGATGTTCAGAGCGAAAGGTTGAACGTTTGAATCGAACACTTTCACCAACTACTCACAAGCGAAACAGAAACATTTGAATTCATGTTTTTTATAATGGTAAAGAACATCAGTATGACAGGAAATAGCTGGATGTTTCGCTCCTTTTACTTACTTTAACTCTGCACTAGATTCTTTATACAAATTGCACTAAACACAAACAAGAGCAATCGCACCCATTCAGTCCAGTAGACTGAATCTAAAAGACAAAAAAACCCAACTAGTTTTTATGTCTTTTTTGTGTGAAATTAAAGTAGTTAGTTTGAATTTCGCTGTTTCTGTCAACCTTTAGTAATATGATACTTCAAAATGCGCTTAAAAACACTTTGATGAAAATACGACTAATTACAATAAGTAACAGAAAACACCAGGCTCTGACCTGATGAGACATTTCACAAAACGTTCAGAACAACATCCGACTGGTGGAATAATGCTGCATTAGTGTTTCCAAATTAATAAGTGATGCAGCAAATTGTAAAACGATGCATCACTTTAACTCGTTCATTTGTAGACAAAAAGATATATCTGATGTTAAAATGATTAGAAGTGGATACAACAATCATTGTATAAATACATAAGAGTGAAAACTGTTATTTTACTTTGTATATTTCCTACTGTGCTGACTGTACTCTCAACTTCCCAACTCTTACTGTCCAACAAAAGGAGTTATAAAACAATTTAGACAATTTTTTTGAAGATTTTTGGCAATAACATCAGACACAGCTCATCATAAGACAGAGTGAATTCTACCTTTAGTGCGCTTCCTGACCCATTTTCCTGTTTCCTTCCTCTGCACCATTAAAATCAGGTTTCAGCAGATTAGATTTTTTTAAGGAAACCTGTTTGATCTTTGAGACGACAAATTTGCTGTGGATGTGATTTAAACAAATGTAAATAAATATGGGCAGACTTTCTATGCCTGGTGGAAGGACAGTCATTCAGCAGTCTACCGTGTTCTTGAGTTAAAAATGTTACCTATTATAATAGGTGGTATGCGTTATTGGAAAATATTATTAACAAGAACTAAACACCAGCTAAAAAAAGGCAAACATTAAAAAAAACGAAAATAAAGAAACAATCCTAACCCCGATGGGGGTCAGGTGCCCCGCCAGGCTTATAATAGCCTGTAGTAATTCCTCCTTTATTCAGTAATTCATATATACAGGTGTTTTATACTTCTGGAAGTATAAATGGGCTTTACTTATGCCCATATTTCCTAAGATCAATGGTATTAAGTAGATATTGTTGATTAATTATAATGTAACCAAAGTTATTAATTTTATTGTTACTCTTGTCAATTTCTACAATTTTCAGTGAATTCACAAATTTAATGCAAAAATAAAGTCTTAATCCGGAGGAATTAATCAAACTGTCAGGACTTAATATCATCCAGTACACAGAGACTGGTGGCTTTAGAAACAGTGATACAATTCAGTTTTAACTTCATTATGACAAAAGTGTTTCAACAATCCATTTAAAGAATGGGATGTGTTTGAAGCTGTTTTTAAGTCCCACCTGGATGTCTGTGTCTGTGGCCCCTGTGGTCCAGCGCAGCAAGCCCTTTCCTGGTTCCTAACGCAACACTGCAGAGCACTGAAACTCCCAGCAGCACCAGGAGGACCCTCAGCAGCCCGAAGCCCTGCCGCTTTGCTATCAGCGCCGCCATCTTGGCCAAACCAATGGGACTGTGCTCCGACTCTCTGCTTCCTCTCAGTGGAGCTCTGCTCCCACCGAGGCCGAACCCTGATTTGTTTTCTGAGCGAAACGTCGATCAAGAGTCTCCCTGTTCATTTGCTGCGACGGAGCTCGCTGCTGCAGATTGTGATCACCGATGAGCAACCTCTTCTTCCAACTTGTCACTTCTGTCTTCAGAGAGCCTAAAGGAGAGCAGGATGGAAAAAAACTTTGTAAGTAACACAGGGTTAATTAATATTTAACACAAAAAGTATATCTTTAGCTATATAAGCCTAGACATTATAAACAGATTGGCAATAGAGGGAAAATGGCATTCTAAACGATTGTCGGGTTAATTAGGACAATGTGCTAATTATACAGGCAGTGCTGTCCATAAACCCATTAGCTTTAATTCAATTAGATGGAGACAGATTTGTTGTAGAGCAGACACTTCATGTGACAGCCGGTCACCGTGTTGCTGGTTTAATTACTGTCGTTTCAAAAGCGTCTAAAGAAGCACGACAGTGAAGAGACAGTCACTTAAGTGTTACAGTGTACACTCCACAGAGCCTGTTTACACCAATAGGAACTTTATCGCTTCAGCTGCACACTTTGCTTGAGGTGATGATCTGGCCTCTACGGCTCCACAGTCAATGAATCAGCAAAACTGAGACTAAATTTGATCTCTACAAAACCCAACATGTCCATTAACAATCCTGAACTGTGAAACTAAGAACCGCTTGCTCATGGAAGTAACCCTAGACGGATATCAGTCAGCGCTGCACCTTTGTCAGCCTGGCAGTTGACAAAAATCTGTTTTTAATGTCTTAATGCTAGACTACATGTTAACATGTCATTATTTATTCAATTTACATGATCAGAATAAAAAGTTACATGAAGTCAGTCAGTTGCTATTAGCCTGTGTTATCTGGCTGATTTGCAAAGGCCTCCACTCTAAAATACTTACATGGTGCAAATTTGGGTAGTGAAATGAAAAAGACTAAAATCAGTAACAGACCAGGTGCAAATGAATTGTGAGAATATTGAGAAAACAGAGGTTAGCTAACGGTTAGCTGCTAAATTTAGCATCTGCTTAGGAGCTTCCTGTTCCCAGTTTCTTATCAGGAAGTCTGGACTTCATGTTCATTGAACAAAGAAAGAGTAGTGATAAAGTTAGCCTCCGCTTTGGAGGCTAACTTTGTTTCTTTTTCACCGTTTTTTTTTTTGAGTCTTGAATTAATGTTTGTCATTATTTGTTCACTTACAGGAGCAGAATAAAAAAAATAAAAGTATAGAAGTAATCTCACAATAAATCACTGTGATGTTTCTTGTCAAAGTGAAGCAGGTCTTATGAAATGAGTCGGTTTCTGTATAAATGAATTGTGACAGAACAATTAGCCGCTACAGTTAGCTTCTGCTTTGAAGCCTCCTATTCCCACTTATTTTTGACTTAATTTGACCGTCTGTTTTTTTTTTAAGATTTAACACAATTGACTGGTCAACTCCACACTAGACAATTCAACAAGAAGCAGTTCAATTATACTAGTTTGAGATTTAAGAAACACTTATTGATGAAAACACAAAATGTGCATTTTTAATGTTTTTTTGTTTTTTTCTTTAGTCCTCCTTCTTTATCCATGGTTGGGATGCACAGAGACACTTTGATATGGTTAATAATTGTTATTATTGTTTTAAGATGATATTTTACTTTGGAACAGTGCCTGCTGCTCACTGAGAAAAGTAAGAACAACTTGTGGTCACAGGAGTCACCAGTAACACCAACAAAAGTTTGTAGAATTATTATTAGTTGCTTTGGTAAAAAAACAAAACAAAAAAACCCCAATATCTATAGATCCATAATTACAAATGGAAAAAATAACATAAAGGGTCAGTTATGTTTCACTACTTGTTGCAAATCAGTTTTCTGGTTGCCTAATCGGCAGACTGAGTGAATCAGTGATAATCAAACAAGCAAAATAGTGCATACTTAGAGATTTACTATTTACTGAAATATTTCCTGTTATTACAGATTCTCTAGCCAAAGCATTAGGCTTGTTGGTTGTCCTTGTTTTCCATCCCTCTGTTGTCTCTCTCTATTTTGAGATCATCTCCCTCCCACTGACTCTGCCCCACTCATTCTGAGGGATCTCAAGGTCAGAAGGTAAATATAGTTCTACCACAGATCGGATCAATGCCCACAACGCCTCAATCCATCTATCAAACTTCCTCTCCATCCCGACAACAGCACAATGCCAAGATACTTGAACTACTCCGCTTTTGGCAACAACTTAGAGGAAGCAGTCCACTTTGTTCAGTTGAGGACCATGGCCTCCCATTTAGGTCCTTGTCTTGTTCCAGTGAATACAGTGAACTGTCTCATAAATCCCTATTTAAATGAGATAATCTTCATCGTCCTTGGCATATTTGGCAATACATTACTTCAGTAATGGAGAAATTATTATAGTAGCAATGTTTGATAAAAGAAAACATGAACAGCACCGTACACATGCAATCACTTATATGACTGCATGTTTCTAACTTCCTCTATGTTAATGTTAAACAGGTCCACTACACCTTGAACTTCAGACATGTTTGCAAGCTCAGGGCCAGGTCAACAGCTGGGCTAGTCATGCTGAATTACCACCAACCACAGCAACAAATTGTGCAAGTTAGTATTGATCTCAGCTACACTGTGTCAAAGTTTCAAACCCAGTCAGCATTAACTGAATACCAGCAAAGAGCTAAAATAACATTATGTACCATGGAAGTCTGATCTCAAATCTCAGAATAATGCCACATGTTTATCTGTTTTCTAGTTGCAAATGGTCATTAACTGGGAGTTATAAATGATGGTCCTTTTGAACAAGCTATCCACCTGAACAGATGTTTTTTCTCAGCATTTCATACATTTAAGCACAAACTGGGGATGTCGACATACTGATGTTGGATAGTACTATCTGTGTTACCGATTTAATGAGAAACAAACTGTCAGAACTGTAAGTACACTGAATATTTTAGCAATTCTTACTACACATTTTGCGTGGATGTCATATTAGATTTGACGATCTGACATCAGTTGACTCTTCTAAACTAGCAAATTCGGAAATTTCACTCTCCAAATCAAACAGGAAGCTGCATTATTACTCCAAAACAAAACGCAGTAGTTGGCTTAAGGTCTTAAACTGAGATGCTCTTCTTTCTTCTCTACTCTTTCTTTGACTCACAGAATGTGAATGTGTTTGGTGTGTGACCGTGTGTGTGTGTTTAGAATCTTAAGCTGATGAGAATGTTACTTTACGGATCATTGGTTAGCATTAACCGCATTGCCAGCCGGCTATGAAGTGTTGACAGTTACTCCAGTACTGACTCATCATCTGTCTCTTTATGCTCAGACGCTCTGTGCATCTGTTTGTGGATGTAAATGTGTGTATGCGCTGCCTGTCACTCACTTATCCAGGCCTGGAAGCTAGTTCTATGAGACCGTTAATATGACACTATCCTGGAATTGAGCGAAATGATACCGCAAGATGTTGGACAAACATTCCATCCTGAACATTCAATGATTTAAATTCATTTAAACAAACACAAATTCAGAATACCACTTTTAAGAAACTAGATTAAAGGCAAAAGATAATTAAACAGTAGATTCATTCAAGACCTCGTCAGTAAACTTTGTGCTGTGTCAGCTATAAGTATTAATGCTGTCATTTTTAAGTCACATTAATGTATTTAGCATGAATAATGTCCCTCAGCTTGATTTTTATTTGGAATACCTTTTCCATATTTCATAAGTTAAAATACTGGCAATAGTGAGGATAATAACAAATCAAACATGGCGTCATGTAAAACCGAATCATTAAACTTAGAGAAGCTGGGTGGTTTGTTTCTCTCAAGTGTGTAACAAATAAAAAATAGTGGGACTCTGTTAATTTTCTATAATGAGTCAAATGCAGGATCTGTAATTAATTAATCAAAATTGATAACCACAGATCAGCAAAATAAGCTACATTTTCAATTCAAAAACATCGCTTGCTGCTAATTTGTTGAATAGATAAAAATATGAGCTCAACCACAAAGATATATATTGTTTTTAATCTGTTATTTAGGTTCTTCAACCATCAGATTGGTGCAAAGTGCTAGTCTATCCATTCTGCTACCAAGTGCTCAAGGAACCACTGGTCATTCATAGAACTTCTTTAAAGATGTGGACAGTGGACGCTGACAGTTGCATCGGGAGCGTCTGCGTTTTAGCACAACTTGAACACAACAATAGTCTTCTCCAGCGTCGTCTTAGATCATTTTTTGAAGCAAAATAAACCCCCAGTGGTCCAAGAGAAGCTTTGTTACCTGTCCGATGTTGCTTGTGCGTCAGATTTACGGGCGTACCAGAAACGTGAATGCAAAAACTCTTGCTCTGAACATTTGTATGTAAAAAACAAAGACAAAAAAAAAAGGTTGAATTGTGTTAAGTCTACATTATTTCTTCATTGCAACAATGGTTCTTGGCAATATGCCTTAAGTCACTGTAAAACCTGTTTGTTGAAAACAACCATTTCGCAGAATAAAACCACACGAATATCCAAGAAAGCAAGACACCAGGTTGATAAGCATCCAATCTGGACATACCAGTGTTTGTTATTATTCTCCTATATTTTGAAACTGCAGGCCTTTCGTCAAACAGCCGTTGTTTCTAGAACATAGCTCTAGGTTTTCTGGCATGCTCAATGCTCGACTGAGCGGCAAAGAGTCAAGCAGAGAAGAAAAGGCCTACACAGAAACCTCCAGTGAAGATGACTCCCCAGGGCAAGCATGCCTCTTGGCCAGACGATTTCCTCTGTCTGCATACATGACTCAAGAGTCACATTAGAGTAGTGAACAGTATGTTCGAGCATGTGTGCGTGCATGTGAGCATACATGCAATTCCCTTCAGTTTGAAGCAACGCTGTGAAGTGTTTGAGTAGAGCGCAGTGATTCATTGGCTAACATTAAAGCTGGGTGTCTGTGTGTGTTGAGAGTGTTTTAAACAGTGGTCGAAGCACTGGGGTTTAAAACACTATCTATCTGTGTGATGTTCCCCACTGACTCATATATCATCTAGGCACATATAAGCCCACATGTGTGTCTGATTCAGAACAACCACATCTGCACACCGAGATATAATTTGTGCGTCCTTCAAAATGAAATGTGAAGTCGATATTCTTCATGTGGCTGAGTGTTTCTGCTGTTTGGTTATTAGTTTGGATAGTGTTCAGAAAACAGAACGTACGAAATTATGAAGGTTATTGTTCTGATAGTAATTGTTCTATAACTTTATGCTTTCTAACTGTGTAACATTAAAATTATATTTTGGTACACAAATTTGCAAAACCTTTCTAACAAAGTCATCACTTTCCTCTCTATGGAGAATCCTAAACTCATGTTTTGATAGTGGAAATCCAAGATGGCGCCATGAATCGTCTAAAAAACAACTCTAAACGAAGTACAAAGTCCTTCTTGTGAAAATGTAAGGGAAGATAAATTTACTAAATTAATTTTTTTCATAATTGGCATCCATTAACAATGGATACCAATTATGAATAACCCTTTATGTCCTAAATTTAACATTTCCACCTGATAGTTTTGCCTACTTTAATTGTACACAATTCTTTAAATATCCTGTGAGTAAATATATTTGCCCATTTATCCATAATAACTGGAACTTTTAATATCTAGCAAGTCATTTTTGTAATTTATCGTCTATTAAAAGAGCACCCCTCAGACTAATTTCACTCCCTGCTACAGCGCGGGTGAAATTACAATAATAAGTCGATATTAGCTGGAAAGCGCAACGTCTCCCCTTTCAGAAACCGTTGGAATTTTTCAGATAGTGCAAATTGTGGCGGAATTATGCTACTGCAAATTTGGCTCCGTTTGGACTTAAAGCAGTGGTGCCCAAAGTCGGTCCTGGAGGGCCGGCATCCTGCATGTTCTAGTTTTACTGTATTTGACTTTTTTGCATTTTTTTCTATTGAAAATGAACATGGGTAAACCATAAACAAAGTTCTCAAAAACTGTTTGCCTCTTTAAGACTCTCCATAGTCTGTGTGTAAGTATTTTCTGTAATGTCTTCAAATAACACAACTCCCTTGTCATACTTTAAAATTTCCTGTTAACACTTTTTAACAAAAAGCATTTTGCACATTGATGGTGTTGCCTTCTCCAGAGTGAAGGGTGACGCTTTCTTTAGTTTCAAAATCATGATTTTCCATGTTTTTTTCTGACTGGACACGTTTAGAAATAGGAAAATTTCACCTCAACATAAGCCCATCCATGTAGTCGAGAGTCTTTTTATTAATATTTAGTTTTATCTTTGGAAATAAAAGTAACATTTCTCAACAAAAATACCGAAGTAATTTTCAAACACCTAATAAACGTATGAAATCTCTAAAAATTGTTGGATTCCTGGTAGTCAGCCTTTATGCAACTAAACCTGCATCAATGATAACGATTGAAGCTTTTCAAATTAAAAATATTCTGCATAAGTGTCATTTTTGCCTTTTGTGTAGACTTGTTTGATCCATTTAGCATTACGGATCTTTCTCTTTCTGCTTTTCCCACTGACTGGCTTTTCATCACACTCTAGAAACCTGCAACAGGAGCCATTACAACAACCTTGGAAAATGCTTCTGAAGTACAGAAAGAACAAAAATACTTGGCTTGAGGTGTTTTTTTCTTTTTGGTTCAAACTTTTGCCTCTTTTTTTTTTTTTTTACTGAAGGCATCAGTAGAACAAACATGATTTATTTATGAATGTCTGGTACATGCCTGCATGCTTTACCAAGCTTCATTTTAATTATTCATTTTTCCAAACAAAAAAATGGGAACAAATCCAAATAATGACAGATAATGTAGAGATATTCCTTTATGTTTTCATAAAACATAATTATTTTGTCTTTTCGTCAAATTTTCTATTCACTTATATTTCCATACAATTTGGCAATAGTGAAGAATAAAAGCACAACTAGATAGAAAATATGTCTGATAGAAAAGCTTGGTCTAAGTTGTCAATATTTCTTCTTGTAGAAAGAAATGTTTCAACAGGAATAACAAAAAAAAACAGATTTTGTTGGAAATTTGTTTTTACATCAGCAACATTAGCCTCACATTAGACCAGTGCTCACTGTTTTTATGGAATTTTTATAAAACAGTAAAAAGACAATGCTTAACATACAGGCAAAACTACATAGTTAAAATTAAATAAACAAAGGTGCCGTCAAAAAGAACGGATGCTATAACAAATTGTAAAACCTCAAGGAAGGTTATGAGAAAAATAACATTTCTGTAACAGGACTGAGGAGGCTTAGTCAGCATAGCGTGAACCACAGATTTTGTTATGCTGGCTAGCTTGGTCCCATGCAGTCCAGCGCCGGGTTAACACCACACTACAGCAGGGTGATCTATTGCTGGATTCTGACAATTTGTCTCAGAGTTCAGCTCTGAGACAGACATGACAAGTTGCTGCTGACATGTAATGTGCTGGAGCAGCTCAGGAACTAGTCTCAGGGGTTTACAATGCAGCAAACAAAATCTGTCTGGTAGAAACAAGAAGATGCTACTGTGTCTAAAAGAAGCAGTATGAAAACTCACAACATTAAAAATGTTGGGATAAGCCAAGAGCAATTTTTTTAACCGTAAACTGTCAGCATGTGACTTCATTTTGTAAAGTCGGTCTAAGGTCCCGCTCATGTGGGAACGTTTTGTTCTAAAATGGGAAAGCTTTTCACCGTTTGTGCCCTGTATCACCATGGAAACAGCCATTTAGAGAACCCCAACCTTTTCTTTAAACAGTGTTAACATTTCATCCTCGTAAATTGTACTTGTTGTGAAAACGCTAACGTATTTACTCAACCTCTAACTTGACCTTTGACCCCAAACACATCATACGTCATACATAACAACAACAATGGCGGATTACATGTCTGTGGAAGACTCCACTCGTGCTTTCTTGTCCACCATTTTTGACTAACAACATCCATCCGTCCATTTTCTTACACCATTATCCCATTGGGGTCGGGAGATGTGCTGGTGCCCATCTCTAGCCGTCAACGGGCAAGAGGCGGGGTCACCCTGGACAGGTCACCAGTCCATCACAGTAGCTAACTACACTTGGCTAAAAAAAGCAAAACAAAAAAGAAAAACACTAAAGAAACTCCTTTAACTTTTACATCACCGGTATGGCAGCAGTTTTGGGTACATGAAATAAAGAGACAGTGACAGAATGAGAGGCAAGACCCAAACTGTACAAACATTGTGAGGATACCATCACAAGCTAACCTTTAGCCACAGTTAGCTTGTGCCTCTTAGCTTCCCAGATTTAGGAACGGGAAAAAAAGGAAGCATTTGTTCACCGTTTTTTTTGGGCATTAACCCAGTCCTACTCTGATTATGAAAATGTTTTAAAAACAAGGTTTGTGATTTGTGAAACTTTTACTTTATTTGTGAAAATAGCAAAATAAAAACACTTGAAGTGTAGTGAATCTTAGTGTTCCTTAAAATGTTTCCAAAACCTCATCTTGTTCTCATGAGCTCTCGATGCATCAGAGAGCTCATGAAATCACCAAATAGCACTAGCTCTAGGTGAATTAGGGAAGAAAGAACATGGTGGTATTTTCCATTTGCAGCATTTCTAATGCTCAATGAGAAGCAACAATTTCCCATCAGTGCCACTTAAACAAACATCTCATTCATGTCCTGCTGACTACTTTATGAGACTTATAATGATTTCATAGTTTATTAGTGGGAGTTATAAAGTTGCCTGCTACTTCATTTCACTTCAAGCCTTTTCATCCAAAGTGTTTGAATCCCAACTGTGTGGGTGTGTGTGAGAGAGCGAGAGCGAGACAGACAGACAGACAGAAAGCTGGGCTTTTGTGCTCAACAAGTAAAATCTACTCTAGCTCAATAAACTTTTATCTTCTCGGTTAATTTTTTTTTAATGACTACAGATGGATTTTAATTCAGGCTGTAAAATGTGGAGTATCAGCAGGATACATGTTTTCACTCCCCTTCAATAATAAAACAAAAAGGTTTTCACTCGTGGTTAGCAGTTGAGTTAAGCCCATTATTATCTATTGATTGACCTTGGGCTTTTTAAATCACAATCACACCCTTATAAAACCTAAGTTCCCCTATACCACGAAGAGACTAAAGAATCTAATGTTTGGATCTAACTCTATTGCCACTAGATCTACTAGTTTTCCCTGAAATATTTGAACCAGATGATTTTTTTTTATTCCTGTACATTTCCTGGAATGAAAAGATTAAAAATTCAAATTAGCTACTCAAAAAAAAAATCTGCCAAAGTCTCTGAAATGAATCACAAGTACTCTGCAGTAGATGCAAAGCTTAACACAGTGCTCCTCTTTATTCCTTTTAAAAAAATATATTTTCTAACATGTAAAATTCAGAGTGTGGGCAAAAATATAATAAATAAAAAGGCAAATGAACCAGAAATGTGGTGCAAGGCTTTCTAAGACATTGAAATAATTGCACTCCAAATATGCAGATTGAAGGATGAAGCTATGATTTAACATTGAGTTAAGAAAAACATATTTGTTTAAACATTTTGTACTTTCTCCATCAGTGACTACACTTGCGAAATTAAATTAAGCTCAAGTTAAGAACCACAGAGTGTGAGGCAGAAAGGAGCAGCAAGGACACACAGAGGTCTGAAAGGCAGAAAGTCGGTACATTAAAGTTCACTTCTGCTATCTTGTTTCGGAGGCTGGCTCTCTGTGATCTGTTAAAAGCTTAAAAACAGAGCGGTGCTGAAAACAGACACCCAGCGTTTAGCTCACACCACGAAACCTGAGGCTTAATTGCCTTTCAATTAGAGGAACTAATAGAAGAGTGTCTTTTTATATGGGGGTGTGTGTGTGTGTGTGTGGTAAGGCAATTACAATGAGTGAACCGCAAAGCTTTCTCAGCATTCACGAAAATAGGTATTAATGAGCGGCTAGTAACTCTAACACACACAGAACCAGTTTACCGCAGAGCAGAGCAGAGCAGAGCAGTGCTCTGCATGTAGCTGTGTGAGCGATTGAATGTCTGGATGCAATGGTTCCTGATTTCTATTAAACAGTTAATAAAATTCAAAAACTAATTGCTACCCACAAGACCTGCAGTCTGCTGCTTTTGTTTTTACACAAACACACACATCCACACACGTTTGTTTTTATATAACTACGGAGACCGCATGGCGTCGGTGCATTTCTTGGGATCAAAATTTTAAACTGAACTGTAAGCTCAACATTTCTGTTAAACTCCACAATAACCTAAATCTAATCGTGATACCATTTGGGTTGGAGGGATGTTACACACTGTGCGCTGCGCTGATTGTGCAAGACGGATTTCACAGGACAAGAGGCGTGCACCGTGCTGAATAACTGCATTTAGTAGTAGTAACGCCTAAAATAAAACCTTTTTTTTTTTTTACGTCAGCCTATCTTCATGTCGAAAGATATCATAATCTAACCTGTTGTTACGGTGGCCGACAGGTGCAAATGCGCAGCAAAAGAGAAAACATGCAAACAAACAAAAAGACACGCGCCGACAGGTGCAAATGCGCAGCAAAAGAGAAAACATGCAAACAAACAAAAAGACACGCGCCGACAGGTGCAAATGCGCAGCAAAAGAGAAAACATGCAAACAAACAAAAAGACACGCGCCGACAGGTGCAAATGCGCAGCAAAAGAGAAAACATGCAAACAAAAAAAAAGACGCGCACAAATTAAATGCAGCAAACAAAAA
>CAEGAG010195336.1:0-11759 GCA_903067065.1 Brachyrhaphis terrabensis
CTGCAGCTTCCCCTCACTAGGCAACCATGTACAGTCACACAATGTATTTATTTGTTTCCTTTGTTTTCCAGTCATTTCATTTTTTGGACATATCTGTGGAGACACTGTGTTTCGCTCAATGCCATGTGTTCCAACTTAGGTAAAATTTTGTAAGTTATGAGGCAACACCACACTGGATGTCTTCAAATGCAGAGTATCTACAATAAAAGAAAGCAAACACTGTCAACTTGCAATTAATTAGAAATAAAATATACAGGAAAATATACATAAAATATACAGGAAAAAAATGCAACATTTAATATGACTGTTTGACATGGATGTTGTCTTGCAAAGTTATCAAAACACCCTCATGTTAACAGACTGCACATATTGGTTATTTATTATTGTTTTATATCCATAACCGAGGATGTTGTGCACAGATTTGCACACTGTAGAAAGATAAAGGGTTTAGTTAATATTTCATCACCATCACACACACGGGCCCTTTATGTGTTGAGTAATCTGCTCTAATGCTGGTCACCTGGATGTTTTGTCAGTGCATCATTCAGCTTCCTGTGCATCCCTGAAACCTACTAACTGCATCCCAACTGACCACAAGGAGAGGAGGGATTAGGAAAACCCACCCAAGCCCATATCAAACTTTTTTTCTTTTTTTTCTTTTTCAATAGTATTATTTTGGGCATGTTGAATCATACTGACACATCCCTTACCTCTCTCCTCCTGCTCTCCGCCCCGGGTCTGGTGATGAGCGCCGTCTCGCCGCACACCACTGCCGCGTCCTCCACGAACACGCAGTCCGGGAGCGACTCGTCCGCGGGCAGCTCCACCACCTCCAGCCCGAGCCTCGTCCGCAGCACCTCGACGTACCCCTCGTGTTCGGTCCGCGCCCTTGTCAAGTCCACCTCCGCCTGGCTGGTCCTGAGCGCCTCTTTGGCCAGGGACGCGGGGATTCCCCGGACAACAGCATGGGTGTAGTGACCAAAACCTGCCATCAAACCAGCCATGTTTTCGCTTTCCTTTTTTTCTCTCTCTTTCTTGGCACGCACAAATCTGGGGAAAAGGGATTGAAAAAAAAAAAAAAACACCCTAAGAAACAATTCAGCGAATGAATAAGAAAAAAAAAATGCCACCCTGTTTACGCAATGCTGCCTGTCTTGCTTATTTTCAGTCAGTTTGTTGGGTTTTTATTCTTTATTTACAACAGCCTGCAACACACAGTGTCAGTCAGCCGAGCTCCAGTCTCTGGGCGAGCGACAGCTTTCGGTGACGCGCGCCGATCATCACGTGTAGAGCTACGAGGCTGTCAGCCCTCAGAGGCGATCAGTCCAACAAGTCACAGAAACGCACAAAACTGACGGATTAATCAGTTTCACACTGTCTCAGCACAGCAGAGCCTTCAAATCAAAGGACTGCTGGAGTAAAAAGCCTTTTTTTTTTCTTTTTTTTTTTTTTAAAACTGTCCCTGTGTCAGTGTATGGTATTACACACAACCGGTGTCTTACTGTTAACATATTTACAAAAATGAAGTAGTTTGTGAAATAAATAATTAATTTTGATTTAATTATTTGCAAAAGGAAAATGTGCAACGTTAACCAAGCTTTACCAGTTAGTCAAACAGTAACTCTTGGAAATGAACAAAGAAGCAGAACGGTAACTTAGCCCAAAAATCTTTTTACCAAGATTTGTAATCTTTTAAATACATCGACTTGTTTCTTCTGACTGGCATTTTAGGAGTATTTAGATTGGCATGACCAAAGTCCTGATTTGAATCCAATTCAGATTCTCTGGAGAGAGTTAAATATTAGGGTGATGGCACAGAGGCCTCAAACCTTAAAGATCTTTGGACTTGTGGTCAAAATACTAAAAATAAACACAAAATCCTGGTCATGATCCTTTAATTGCTGCAACACATTTAAGGATTTTTCTGCTGATTATCCAGAAGGATTAAAAAAGATCCCCACAAAATCTAGCTTGTCCCTTGTTTTTAATTATATTTTTAATATATTTTTTAAAATCCTTATCGTATCTTCTGAGAGATACCTGAAGTTTGTTTCTTACCTCTTCAGCCAAGAGGTTTGTTTCTTGTCAGAAATCAGCTTTTTGGTTGAATAAAACTCATTTTAAGTAAAAATCTCCCAGGGGAAATAATATTTTTGGGCTTACCTGTAGATGGTGTTGTCAACTTCTTAATCACACCTCAAAATCAGAAAAAAAAAAAAACAATTACCAAAAAGATTCTGCTACTGAGAATCAGTATTACTCGGTAGCAGTAATACTGATTCTGGATGGTACTTGTAGTATTCATGACTCTTGATTTTGTTTTATTCTGTCATCTTACTATCACCTCAATGTAAATTACTGTGCAATGTTGCACATATTTGTAAAGTAGAAGCAATCAATAAGAAATCAATAAAAATGTGGATTCATGTGTATTTAATGTGCTTTACTCTGATACTCCTAGATAATGTGAAAAAGTATAAGTATAGCTTTTCAATGAGGGTCTTAGAGGTGTTGGGGCAAATCAGAGAACAAACAATGACATCAAGACCAAGAAAAATCCCAAACAGGTCAGAGATAAAGTTGTGAAGAAGTTTAAAGCAGTATTAGGTCATAAAACAATTTCCCAAGCTTTGATTATCTCACAGAGCAACGTCCATCCATCATACAAAAATGTAAAGAGTATGACACAATTGAAAACCGACCAGATAAATGGACTAGTAAGGAGAACATTATATAGAGAAGCCACCTAGAGGCCATGGTAACTGCAGGAGCTGCTGAAATCCTCCGCTCAGGTGGTCAAATCTCTTATTAGGACGTCTATTTGGCATTGAAGGTATTGTTGAAAACAAGCCACAAGAAGTCCCACTTTAATAATAGATCCTGTCTACAGCAGCTAGAACCAAAATGACACTTTTTGGCCTAGGAACAATGGACACCATCCTGACAGACATCGTTCTCAGTTTGAAATCAGGTGGTGGCAGCATCATCCTGTGGAGATTCTTTTCTTCAGTAGTTTCAGTGAACTTGGTCAGAGTTGATGAGAAGATGGATCAAGCTATTTCAACTCTTGAAGAATACCTACATAAGATATAACAACTACAGTAACCTTGAGCTTCAAGTGGAGGTTCGCCTTAATGAAGTTAATATGAAGGTTGCATTTTTCTTTAAGCGAAAAAAAAAAAAGAATGACAACAACCACATGCATACCAACATAAAACAAGAAGTTCAAATGCTAGAAAAGCAAATGTATCCTTACTTGATTTCTGCAGCACTGATTTTCATTATTCCAGCCATGTTGAATAAAATGCTTTTCAAAAGCAAGAAGATAAGAGCACAGCGTCATTCTTCAACCCAATGTTTAAAAGCTTTGCTCTTGGCAGACTTCAAGCAAAAAACACACACAAACTTCAAGGGCAAAGAATATCAAAAGGGGCTTTCTGCTTGTGTGAAGTGTAGGGCAAGTATGGGAGGAATGGCGGGCGGGTGGGGGCTTCTATTCCCTACAGTGCCATCTAAGGAAGGTTCTGGGCCTGGCGAAGCCGTCTGAATGGATGGAATGTTTCGTTCAGACGTCCCAGAAGCACTTTTTTTCCGCCGCAAGATCTCGGTTTGTCTTTTCTTCTTCCAGATTCACTCAATTATCCTCAACTGCGCTAAACATTCCAGCACATTCTGAGGAGCCCCACATTCCATTTTCCACTCCAGCCAGGATGGCCAAACACTGCCCACCCTCTTCCCAATACCAGCACCTGCCCCCTGCTCAGCTCCCCTTCTTTTCTATCATTCTTGGTTCTGAATGGATAATGTTTAAGTTTTGTTCCCCCTTTGAACAGAAGTGAGTTTCATTTTAAATCTCTTCCTTAGCATCGTTTATTACTTCCCCGTAGATAGACTAGCTTTAAGATGTTAATGTGTGAAAAACGCTATTCTGTCTAAATTTTCATCAAATTCCAATCCAGTTTTGACATACAAGTAACACAACACGAATCAATCATTTTCAATGATTGTGCCAGAGCAACTGGAAAATAAATCAATATTCAATTAACATCCGTCCTACTTTATGAAGACACATTTAAAGTCTTGTTACTATTTTACAGAAAACGCTATGAAGTTGTTCTGCCACCAGAAACTGTCAAGAAGAAAGTCAGGTGAATTAGAGGTTCTGATTTATCAGTGCCTCAAGATAAAATGTAAAGAACAAAAATTGGAGTTTTCCTTTTTGATTGACACAACAATTGTAAATGTTTTTTTTTTATTATTGTTTTTTTCAGCTGAGAAAATGCAAAAATGTTGTAGGGATATGAATTCTTTTGCAAGGTGATGGCTTACTTATTAGGTGTGGATTTGTTAATGTTAGGGGCTGATCAGCTCGAGTTCTTGACAAATGGAAAGCAGCATCACGATGCTGAATTTTGGTATTTAGCATCGCAGCTGACAGCACACATTCCTCACAGTGGGGCAATATGTGCTGAAGTAAACCTGCCACCAAAGACTGAACAGGATTTCTTCCCGTTTTCAATGCTGCAAACCTCATCTGGCACATTTTTTTTTAAAGAATTACAGGAGTGATGGTGGTTTGGGTGAAGCAACATTTTAAATTTGCTTATTTTATGACGGGGGACATTTTAGCAGTACCATGTGTCAACAGGGTACAGTAACAAAATTATGTTTGGGTGTGATAACACCCAAACATAATTACATTTTCTTTTCAACATCTAAGCAGAAAATTTGGATCTGTTACATTAGGAATGCATAAGAATTAAATTTTAAAAATGTCAACAATTTGGCTAAGTATATAGTAAGAAAAGCTGGGAAAAGTGCATTTTTGCTGCTTTAAACTCTACCAACATAATACAAGAAGAAAACATAAATAATATGTGCTAGATGGTGTTATGATTCCTGTAATTCAGCTTTTTAAAAAAATCAATTCTATTTCTTTGAGAAGCACAATGCTTTCTACGTCACTTATTCCCACACCTGCCTTTTGTTAGGGACCAGGCATCTTTTGTCATCCCACAAAGAGAGTTTCTGAGGTAGGCAGGGTTGCACCAGGAACCAGGAAACCTTCCTGATTCTTGGTTTTCCAACCATGTGACTGATATTAGAACTATATGACAAAAATGTTGTCCTAATTGATAAGCAGTGAAAATTGACCTGACCCACAGGCATGATCATTTCCAAGCTGCGCATGAGCAGCTATCTCTGGGAGTTTATATTTGATTACTGCCTGTACAATCAGCTGTAAAATGATAAAAAAGAAACCCAGATTGCTCTGACAGGATATGCATCTGATCTGACCTGCAGGCATCAAGCTCTTTACTCCACTTACTGGGGAAATACCCATTCTTTTCAACTTAGTCATCACGTCTCAGAGATTTTTATGCATATTTTTCACTTTGATTATTTTGACAGTCAGTCAGGGTATGTAATGCTTTTGGAATAAAACTCATTATCTGCTCTCTCTGTCATCTCAGTGCCACACAGCCATATGACAAGGTTACACATGTATTGTGTAATAGGTTTTTGTAAATAGTCTTTCATTTGTTACTGGTATTTATTGTTGAAATAATCAGTTTTTATGACCCCTGTAAAAACAAGATATCAACAGGGATCATATTTGATTGCATCTTAATCCTTTGCAGCAAAACTGTATCGTAAACAGATTCAGTAAAAATGGTCTGTACACATTAACTTCTGCCTTCTGTCAGTGTTTAAAGATCTGCGTTTCTTCAGCGCTTGACTCTGCTTTGATTGTTGGATTTATTCTGGCAGCCATTCTTAAGAGAGCCGACCATAATTTTTTGGACTTCCGGCTGTTCCATGTCCTGACACTGAAAGGATGTGTTGCTTATGCACAAAGTATTCTGCTTATGATATTTCATCCTGAAAATGCCACAGTGGAATCTATTGTTCAAACATGTGACACCGTCCTGTTCTGTTTCTCTGAATGCAGAGGCCGGCGGGCTGCTGGCCACAGATTTCCTCAGCATTGATTGTGAGAGCTGCTGTCTTCTGAACTAAGGGATGTGACAACAGGTTTCCATTACACTGAGACATAAGGAGTCACGCAATGTCTTGGATTGGGATGAACAGTGAATTATCTTAAACGTCTCCTTGGGAGACAGAGAAACTGCAGGGATAGGCACATTGAAGAACATTTAGGAAGATTTAAAGATGGTCTCTATGGTGTGATGTATAAGTTATGAAGGTTCTCAAAAAACCTGAATGGAAACTATTTTGCAACTGCAACAAAGAAACACACATTGGCCTTCTGGGATGTTTCCTGAATATTATTTTTCCTTTGACATACAATGAAAACACTGTTTTCTGTCACATTAACAAAGGGCCGGAAGCACAAACATGTAAACTCAGTCACACCTCTTAAAATGTTTTCCTATTTTGTCACATTACAATGAAAAAAAACCCGCTGTGCTATTGTGATGCTTTGAGATAAACCAACACACGGTTGTGCATAACTCTGAAGGCAAGGGAAAATAATATACGGTTATAAAATTTTCTCACCATTAAAAAGCTGAAAGAGTTGGCATGACATTGTTGTCAGTCTCCTTTAATCTGACTGTCTTAAATAAAATGTGATAACCTTCCAAATCCATTGTCGGAAAGGTAACAAGACAACATGTGAAACATGGTGTTGGCAACATCATGTTGTGGGGGATGCCCTTCCTCTGCAAAGAAACAGGTCAAAGTTGTTGGAAAGATCAAACAATCTCAACATAAGTTGATTCAGAAAGACAACCTGCTTGAGATTTGCCTCTCACTTCACAATCATGAAATACTTTGCTGGCCCATCACACAAACTCACAATTAAAAAAAATATATATCAGGAGTATCTACTTTTGCAAAGTACTGTGAAATACTTTGCACAACAAGTGCGTTGCATTCCAGGACAGCACAGCACACATGTGCTCAAAAGACACACCCCCTGCCCTAACTGACTGCGTGCACTCGCTCACACACGCACCCACTCATAAGGCTGTTCATTGAGTGCAAACAGACATCAGCAGAGGGTTTATAGTGCAACCACGAAGACATGCCCTGCAAGTCCCAAAATGAAAAACACATCATCCTCCAAAGTCATCCCGTCACATCACCATCTAGTGTCCTCAACTGGAAGTATGAAAACTATGAAAGAAAAAGAAAATCCAGCCTAAGACATTTTTGCGCAGAGGGGGAAAGGTTTTAATACTTTATTTTAACAAGTCAAGATGGTATTGAATGATATTTTCTTTTGATAAATTCTTCTTGAAAAAGAGATCAGATACATGTAAAGAAAAAGCTACTAATATATGCTTAATACTGAACAGAGTAAAAAAAACCCATGAAAATAAAAAACGAACAAACAAAAAAACAAATCCAAACTCACCAGTGAGCTTCATCAGCCGTCTTGGTCGGCGCTGCATTTGAAGTAATTTAAAACAAATATAAAAGACTATATCGAGATAGAAATGGTAAAAGTTCATATTCTTATCAACGTTTTGGGAGTCTACCAGCTGTTTAAAGCATCATGTTGTTGCGTCTTTACGCACATCTTTCCCATCTGGTTGAAAACTATCAGTAAATCGGAATCGTTTCATGTAGCAGGCTCTTACTGAAACCCCCGAGGTAAAAGGTAGGCAAGTATTTTTCTGTACTCCCCACCACCAACATCATGTGGAAAGATGGACACACAAAAGGACCAGATTTCTTCCCCACCCAGCAAAAAGTGGACAGTTTGTGTGAAAAGTCAGGAAAACCCAAGGAATGAGTGCAAAAAAAAAAAAAAAAAAGAATCTCCTTGCGCGGGGAACATATTTTACCAGCATTTAAGCTGTCAGGAATGCCGGCCAAAGAGGGAGAAATATGTTAATAATGTAGGCTACTGCCATACCAAATATGGCAATATTGTTACGTCTGAGCTCTTGGTGCGCATCTGGAAACGCTTAGACTTCTCTGAATAAAGACACCGGAGAGCCAGAAATAGACGCTGTTAAACGTATTTCTGCCCACACCTTCAACACTAACAGAGAGAAAAACACCTTTTTTTACTTTAGACATGATTCGATCTGCATAAGCCATACCACGGGATTAATCACTAATAGTAGCCAAATTAAGGGGAAGCCAACACTTTTTTCACCCAGCTGCAGATTTGTTTAGATTTGAGTGGCGCTTGTGTATATTATTTTATAGCGTCGTGGGATTTTTTTTCTTAATTTAGAGAACTAAATAAAAATATCAAAGTTTCACAGGGTAATCACACATGCTCGGAAGTATTTTAGGCAATCTGTTTGAGAAGAAAAGTGCCAAGTCGATAGATGTGAAAAGCAAGGAGAGGAAGAAAATGAAAGAGAGGATAAACAAGTTGAGAAAATATGGAAAAGAGTATTCAGATGAGAGCCAAAAGGAAGGGAAATCTATCTGAACAAGAAAAAAAGAGAAAGGTATAGACAGGGTGGAGCTTAGGTCTTGGATGGAAAATGCGCCGAGAAACATTCCTGGCATAGTTTGGCCGACTTTCAGCGGGGACGACGTCAGCTTCCCAGGAACCAATATAAGGGCGGAGGTGGCCAGACTGCAGCAGACAGCAACTGCTTTACTGAGAGCCTCATCTGCTCTAAACGAGCCTCTAACGCTACAAAGACTACCAGCAAACAAGAGAGACAAACGACCAAGACAGGGAATACTACCGGGCGCAGACTTTTCACAAGGATTCCTCTTTACGCGCAAAGAAAATTTGTCCAAGATGCTGATGTCTACCATCTCTACTTTTTTCTTCCTCGTAAGCCATCACGTGGTGAGTTTTTATTTTCATTTTAACATATACTGTTCAGTTATTATATTTAACAAAAGAACAACTTGTTCTTTCCTTTGGATTTGAGGTCCAGATTTAAAGTCTAAACCAAGATTTTTAATTTTTCTCCCCCTGTCAACCGCGCAGGTCCTCTCCTCATCCTCCTCCTGCCCCTCCATCTGTGACTGTCCCTCGGAGATGCCCAAGTGCGCGCCCGGCGTGAGTGTGGTCCTGGACGGCTGCGGGTGCTGCAAGGTCTGCGCCAGGCAGCTGAATGAGGACTGCAGTCTGACCGAGCCCTGTGATCACACCAAAGGGCTGGAGTGTAACTTTGGGGCCAGTTTTGCTGCTGCTACAACTCGAGGCATCTGTCGTGGTATGTATTCAGACTACACTTGCTCTTTGAATTAGCCTGCTGTCTGTTTTCCCCTCTCTGTAAGAGAGGAGTAGGAGCTAGGTGATTTCAACACTGTGGAATGCAAGTAGTCTAAACCTCAAAGCCCACTGTGGAGGGAGACTCCTCAGGCAGCCTGAATAATTTCTCAGTTGAACTGATCCTTATCTGGCAGCCATGTGATGTCTTTAGCAGACATCTTTGAGAAGAGCAGGAAAGAATAACATTCCTTTCTTTCTGTTTTCCCCCTCTTACAGCCAAATCAGAGGGCAGACCCTGTGAGTACAACAGCAGGATCTACCAGAACGGAGAGAGCTTCCAGCCCAACTGTAAACACCAATGCACATGCATTGATGGAGCAGTGGGATGCATCCCGCTTTGTCCACAAGAGCTCTCCCTGCCCAACCTGGGCTGTGCCAATCCCAGGCTGGTGAAAGTTGCTGGCCAGTGCTGTGAAGAGTGGGTGTGCGATGATGGCAAGGAGACAGACATCTTAGAAAAGATCTTTGGCAAAGACATGCTGAGTGAAGAGCTGGAGAAAGACCTCACCAAGAAGAATGAGCTCATTGCAATTTTCAAAGGAGGACTCAAGTCCCTACCTGGTAAGAAATATTTCAGTCTATCTTTTCTGAATAGTTGTAGGTTCTATCTTAACATTTGAAGCATATAACGATTTGCTAATTTGGTTTACTTCTTTTGTTCTCAGCATTCAGAGCAGAACCTGAAGTCCACAGGTTTGACAGTCAAAAGTGCATCATCCAGACCACTCCTTGGTCCCATTGCTCCAAGAGCTGTGGAACCGGTATCTCCACCAGAGTCACCAACAACAACAACGAGTGCAAGCTGGTCAAAGAGACACGGATCTGTGAAGTGCGCCCATGCACCCAGTCACCTTACTCCAGTCTGAAGGTAAGCTTCAGCCAACCACAACTGAATGATATAGAAATATGCATGAAACAGAAAAAGATCTTACTGCTGGTTCTGTGCACACAATTGATCTCCATCTTTTTTTGTTGTCATCTCTCTGCAGAAAGGAAAGAAGTGCAGCAGAACCAAAAAGTCCAGCCAGCCAGTGAAGTTCAACTATGCTGGTTGCTCCAGCTTGAAGAAGTACCGGCCCAGATACTGCGGGGCCTGCGTGGATGGTCGCTGCTGCAGTCCCCACGACACCAGAACCATCCGTGTCAAGTTCCGCTGTGAGGACGGCGAGACCTTCCACAAGAACGTCATGATGATTGAGTCCTGCAAGTGCACTTACAACTGTCCACATGTCAACGAAGCCTCCTACCCTTTCTACCGCCTCTCCAATGACATCCACAAATTCAGAGACTGATTGGTGAAGAAGATCCAAACCAACTCAGTGAGAAATAGATCAGCTGCATCATTGGCAGCCAATGGTAGTCTAGATGACTGCAAGGGTGAAGGCAGACCATCAGCCAACTACCATCTTCTTGTTGTAACTAGATTCCCAAGGAATTGTGGACTTACATCATGAGGACTTAATGAAGTGCACTGTTTGCTGTGACTACATCAGCATTCTTAACATGAATTGCTTCATATTATTGGAGCTTTGAAAGTAGCTTCGTCATGGAGCAGGTTGTAATTACTAATTGTACATTTACGCTAGATGCTGATATCAATTCACTGTGTATATTTTGATCCTTTCTCCAACATGACCCAGACTGTAGACTTGTGTGTGTATATGTTGATATGCACACGCGCAATTTCAATTAGCATACCATGGTATATCTTAAAGAACAAGACAACGAAATGTAACTCGGCGACTTGTCTAACAGGCGCGTGGTTTCATTCCTTCCTGACGTGGGCATTATTGTTCATGTTTTGTGGCAGCTATTGATGTCCCTTCATAAAAAAAAGACAAAGCGAAACATGTCAAAGGATGAATGTTTTTATTATTATTAATATTATTTATCTAATAAATGTAGCTACTTTATTTGGATATTAGGTGTAATACTGGAATAAATTGTAAAATGATTTAATTTTATATGCAACAATAAAACTGATTTATTTATGAAATATAACACTTGCCTCCTTTGGTTTATTGGAAGTTTGCTGTAGGATGGTACAAACATTCCACGCCACCCCTTCAAAAAAAACAAAAAACAAACACAATGCTCACATGTGGAGGAGTGGGGAAGGATATCCAAAGAGGAACTCCTCAAGTTATGTCATTCTGTAAAGATTCTCAGGCAGACAATGAGCTGGTTCACTGTGTTTCTATATAACCCAACCTTGGAGTCTCCCTCCACTGACTTTCTGTGCTTTGGAATGCCATTCTGCGGAGAGCTAGCTTGCTTTCACTTGATCTGCCCAAGCCATTCACTTGACTGATTCTGAGAAGGGTTCAGAGGGAGATTAAGTCCATGGGTAGCAATGAGTGCAGTAGTATGCCAAGAATCTTAAGTGCTGCTCTCAATGTGCTGGGATTAGACACCATGCAACATGGACAAAGACTATAATTGTGTACAATAGCCTGTATCTAATGAATGCATTCCATGTTTTTTTTTCTTCTCAGACATAACAGCGTAGTGCTACCAAATTGACCCAATTCATTAG